>APFE031086483.1:857-15053 GCA_000404065.3 Pinus taeda | reverse complement strand
AAAACCCCTATAAAAATAACCCAAAAATCCATTTGTAGTGGAGGTCAATAATGAAGTTGGACGGGAAAAAATTTAGCGAATGTTTTTTAATAGTACATCTATAATACACTAATGCACCAGTGCATTACTAACTAGACACATTGGTTTGTAATCGAATATGGTGCACCGTGGTAGAGTTATTTTTTATAAAAATAAAAGTAATAATCGTGTGTTAAGTACATAAGGCACACCAGTGTGTATACTACTCAATAGCACCCGAAAAGGGTTAAATTCAAATTTTTCAGTTGTAAATTCTTTTTTCCTAATCCGATGTTATAATATCATGATGCCCCAGTGCTAAACCTTTATAAGAACTCCCTAGTGCATAAACAACATGATGCATTATTGTGGGGTTTTTAATTTAAAAATAGTGGTGCGCTTCTTATATTATACACACTAGTGCCATTACTTGAACTAAAGGCCATGGTGTTTAATAGAAAATAGTGCACCATTACAGGGTTGTTTTTTATACAACTAAAAAAAACAACGCACTACGTATATAAGGTGCACTAGTGTGTATATTATTCGATAGCACCAAACAAGGGTTAAATTTTAAAAGAAATGTTGGTCATAAAATTCATTTTCATCATTTCGATGTTATAATCTCACGAAGGCCTGATGCAATAACTGTTTATGAAATCCCCGAGGCATAAACAACATAGTTCACCCTGGCAGGGTTTTTAATTTTAGAAATGTTGGTGTGATTCTTATATAATACACACCAGTTTCATTAATGGAACTATAGAACTCAATGCTTAATATACAATCATGCACCATGGAAGGGTAAGCTTTTATAAAAAAAATAAAAAACAATGGTGCTCTGAGTAGAATAGGCACACTAGTGCGTACAACACTCTATAGCATCAGTTGACGATGGCGAAGAGAATGCAGGTTAGGCTGGCGCGACCACGACTTGACATGAGGTAGGCCATCCAGTCGGACACCTGGGGCCTAGGAGTAGGCGTAGACCGTATTCCGTCACAGTCGGCCGTAACCTACCTGGGAACCCCGTTTCTCATTCAAGTCTAGCTTACTTCCGGTGACTTGAACTTGTGAAGCAGTGTTGCAGTTTTCGTTGTAGGGTTTGGGCTCAACCAGTGTCGGTTACTCCGATTCGCAATGGCATATGGCGTAAACCCCAGAGCATCATGGAAGGTGACCTAATTGACTATTTGAAGGACCCCCTTGAAGACATCTCCATATTTGGCAGACTGGCTAACAGTGACGCGCACTTTCCGTTCAGTAGCGAGATCTCAGAGGTAACCGCCCCACTTCCGATGCTCTCGGGTCAGACCAGCTCTATAATTGATCTCCTGGAGATAATTGTGTCATGGTCGTCTCTTGCTACGCCTTCCCTGACACCGTCTTCCCATCTCACTGATCCTGGTCCCTCTACATCTGAACAAGCGGTCATATCCTTCGGTCTATCCTCCTTCCACCCCCTATGACTTCGCACTACCCTCCTAGCTCCCCGCTCAGTGAAGTCCCCCACTAGCACTCCTCCCCTCCCCTAGAGCCAGCACAACCATCTGGAAGCTATATTGTTGTTTCCTCCCTCTCGTATGTCTACCCGCCTGGAACTGTACAGCCATCGCCAAACCCTAACCCTAACCCTAATCCAACAAACCTTTGTCCTAAAAATCTCCCTAATCAAGTGGAGAATGTTGAGCCGTCCCAGGGAGAAAAACAAAAGTGTGTCAAGCCTAAGGCACAGGACATTTTCATCGATTGGGAGGAATATTTCCAGTGGCAAGACACCATGGATGTGACTGCATCAGTCCTGGTAGGCAGAGTCAGAGGAAAGACCTACTTCGTAGCTTGACTGAAATAATGGGTAGCTAAAATTTGTGGCCATGATTTGGCAGACCTTCCTATTGTCCAAACCTTTGTCCGAGGTTGGTTTTCCCTCAGGTTTGCAAAATCGAATCACACAAACTGGGTACTATCATCATACTGGCATATCGAACAAGCTCTAGTCATGTTAAGGAGATGGAGCCCGCTTTTTGACCCTGATAGAGAACAACTTGGGGCAGGGCCAATTTGGGTTAGGCTACCTAGTCCGCCCTTGCACTTCTGGATGGAGGAAATCTTTTGAAGAATTGGCAATACTCTGGGAACCTACCTAGACTACAACCGATCCTACCTCTCCACAGGAGTCATGGCCTATGAAAGATTGTTATTTCACCTTGATATCAGAGGAGGTTGCAAGAGAAAGTTACCCTTCACTGGAGAAATTATGAGCGCATGCAGATTCTGGACTATGAAGGGGTTCCTTTCCACTATAGGAAATACCATAAAGCATGACACCTCTACAAGGACTGCCCTCTCCTCACTAAAACAAAATCAAGGTCTACAGGGCATCACATATTGGCAGAGGGAGTAGATACGTGGAAAGAACAACCGGAAAATGCTGGAAAGACCACCACTAAGCAGGACGAAACCAGATCTATCCCGTAACCATCGAAGAAGCATGGGACTGTACCCCTTCAGCCACCTTCACCTCCACTGACTAGGTCTAGGACAATTGCTGGAGGAGTGCTTTCTTCAGGTATGTCTTGTTCATCCTTACTCTTTGCATTCATTAATTTATCATCTACACTTCCCATTGATCCCCTGAAACTTGAGCATAACCTTGATCCTCCTTATCGTACAAATCCCCAACCGAGCTCCCACATTTCACCGATGGATCTCCCTCCCATTGTTGAGTCTCCATCCAATACCACATCGCATGAGATCCCCATCCCTAAGACTACCCCTGAACCTCATCGCTACCATATTCACTCTCTCACCTGAGCATTAATGACGAATTCCATTGGCCTTTGCATCTCTCCTTTTTCCCCTGCCCTGAAGCCCACCCATGGTAGACCATCCTCTCTGTCCAAAGCAAAATAGAAGGCAGGCATGGAGGTGGTTTCTAGAAAACAACTTTCTCTTGATAGGGTCCTTAGAGCACAAAGCCCTCCTCCGGCTTTCCCCCCATGAAGGTTATTTCATTCAATTGCAGAGGCTTAGGTAGTCCCGACAAAAAACTAGCGCTAAGAAGGCTCCTTCGCAAGGAGCCATGTGACATATTTTATCTTCAGGAAACCTTGGGATCAGTTGATATCATTTCACCTCTCCTAGAATCCATGCTCCCAGGTTGGCATTTCCATGCCTTGGATGTTATTAGATGATCAGGAGGCATAGCCCTTGGCCTCAACCCACATACTATCAAATTGTTGGGAGCTTAAGGAGGCATGGGTTTCACAGGGGCTGACATATACTCATCCAAGTTGGGAGCGAAGTTTAGAATGATCAACATATATGGCCCCTACCACCATAGAGAGACCTTCTGGGAAAGGATGTTGGAATCAAATATTTTTTTGGTTGATAATCTTATAACTGGAGGCGATTTAAATTTTTCTCTGTGTTACTCGGAATCATGGGGTGCGCTGGCACACACTAATCCCTTAGTGGGATATTTTGAGTAGCTTCTTGACTCAGATCAACTCATTGATATACTTGTGGAAAAAAAACCCCTACGTGGAGTAACAAAAGAATTGAGGAGGCTAGCCTTGCGAGGAGATTAGACTGTTTCCTCATTAAGGAACCTCTTTTGGAGAAAGGGTACACCTTACGCCAATGGGTGGGA
The DNA here is from genome assembly GCA_000404065.3 of Pinus taeda. Lineage (NCBI taxonomy): Eukaryota > Viridiplantae > Streptophyta > Pinopsida > Pinales > Pinaceae > Pinus > Pinus taeda. Next base: position 11,383 of record APFE031086483.1, on the reverse strand, counting down.
TCCGGGGGACTATCAGACCACCTACCAATTCATCTTGAAATCTGTGACACCATCAACAAACCTAGAGCTCCCTTCAAATTCAACTCATCATGGTTGAAAGACATCTCATACACCAGTCTTGTGACAGACTTTTAGAAGACTCACCCCCCAGACAGTGACGGACACATCACTGAGGGATTTGTGTCCAATCTGAAGGAGCTTAAGAAGATATCCAAGTTATGGGCTCATAATAAGAGATGTGAGGAGGAGCGTCGGGTGAATGAAATTGAAAAAGAGATTGCCAACCTTGAGGAAAATAGTAGAGGCACCTACCCTTCAGCTGAGCTCAGAGACAAGCTAGTGGAACTTACAACCTTGAGGGGGAAAATCATCAAAGGTAAGGAGGAAACTTGGCGACTCCGAAGTTAGGCAATCTGGCTGAGTCAAAGGGATGACAACACAAATTTTTACCATAAATATGCAAACGGAAGAAAGGCCTCTAATACCATCTGGAATATTTCCAATGAGCAAGGAGAAGTGGTCAACACCTTCCCCCAACTGGCCTCATTGACCACCTCACACTTTAAGCAGGTCTACCAGAACCCTCCTAATGTTACCCTTGTCGATATTATCAGAGTGGCGCAACTGTTCCCTCGTTTCACTGATATGGAGGAAGATGAGCAACTGAATCAAGAAATTACCATGGGGGAGCTGGAGGCCACTCTAAAATGGTTCAAAAAAGATAAAATCCCTCAGCCAGATGGATGGTCAGTGCAATTTTATCTGGCTTTTTTCGAGGTACTAGGAAATGAACTTCTCAATGTCATTGAGGAATGGAGGGTATCCGGGCGCATGCACAGGGCCATCAACACCACCTTCATAACCCTCGTTCCCAAATCTGACAACCCCACAACCTATAACGACTTTTGACCCATCTCCTTTGTAACTGCCTCTATAAAATCATTTCTAAAATCATAGCCAACCATATATGCCCCATCCTATGAACCCACATTTCCCCTGAACAATTTGCTTTTCTTAAAGATAGACAAATTCACAAAGCTATCGATTTTGCACAGGAGATAATGTACTCAATTCAAACCAAAAAAATCAAGGGCATGATCCTCAAAGCAGACCTCTCCAAAGCTTTTGACAGGGTAAGTTGGTTATACCTCAGAATGCTACTTACCCACCTAGGCCTCTCGGTTAGCTTTATCAAATGGATCATGTGTTGCATCACAAATGTATCCTTCAGTGTACTGGTAAATGGGGCAGCCTCGCCTTTCTTTGGATCTGAAAGGGGCCTTAGACAATGTTGTCCCCTGTCGCCTCTTCTCTTCCTCCTTGTCATGGAAGGCCTTAGTAGATTGATCAAAGACATGCATCACAGAGGTAGACTCTCTGGTATTAGATTAACGAAGGATTGTACTATTACTCACCTCCTCTTTGTTGATGATGTTATTATGTTTATAAACAGGGGGTAGGTGGCCTCACTACCATCCAGAACATTACCAACCTCTTCAAAACAGCTACAGGTATGGCCATTAATAACACAAAATCCACCATTACAGTCTTTGAATGCTCCCCCCATGAAATAAACTTTGCTCTACAAAGATTTCCATTCACTCTGAATCAGATAGACATAGGCCTTAGATACTTGGGATACAGACTAAAACCACTAGGTTACAAGATAGAGGATTGGATATGGTTAATTACTAAGCTGGAGAATAGACTCCATATCTGGTACCACAAATATATATCCAGACTCAGCCAGCTAGTACTCATCAAAGCAGTTCTTGAGGCCACCCTGGTCTACTGGATGTCTCTGGCATGGATCGCTAGAGGCATTCTCAATCATATACAAAACCTCTGCAGTAGATTTCTTTGGAAAGGCAATCAACCAGGAAAAATCTTTGCTTGGGCTATATGGGACCTCTTATTGATACCCAAGAAATGGGGAGGATGGGGCATTAAAAAATTGGAGGACTTCTCCACTACACTGGAAGCCAAGCTTGGGTGGCATCTACTTACCTCAAACAATATTTTGACCAAAATATCTGCAAAAAAATACATCGCCCTGCTCAGGCCTATGGAATGGCTGAGACAGCCTAACTGGAACAAATCAGGGATCTCTAATATCTGGAAAGTTGTTCTGAATTCACTACCTCTGATAAGGGATAGTCTAACTTGGAGAATCATTGATGGGGCTTCTATCCAAATTAGTCGAGACCCATGGATAGAATGCGGAAATTAACACAAGCTCCCACTGGAACTATTGTAGATCCTCTCAGAGAAAGGAATCACACATATAAATCATGCAGTGGACTCGGAGTAATCGTCCTTCCTTCAACAAGCATGGAAGTTAGCCCGAAGCCTGGTCCTCCCCCATCATTGGCACCAAACATGGCACTCCTATACCTCTGTACTTCAGGAATCCCACATCAGGCTCATAGAAGGGGAGGATGAGATCATTTGGGCTATTGCTAAAAATGGAAGGAAGGGCACCTACTACTGGAAAACAAACACAAGCCCCAGCTCATTGAAACTTGGTGGAAAGACATGTGGAAACTGAAAGCACCTCCCCGTATTAGACTTCTCCTATGGTCTATTCTGAAAAACAAGGTACCGACGGGGGAAAACCTGAACAAAAGAGGGAAATATGGCCCCTTTTGGTGTTGCTTTTGCAAGAATAATTCTGAAGACCTGGATCATTTATTCTTGTCATGTTCTATCACCTCTGATTTGTAGACATCCACTCTCAACCACTTGCACCTTCCTTTTACCTAGAGGGGACAGACTACTAAGGATGTCTATGCAAATTGGTGGACATCTTCTACATAACCCAAGATTAGGAATCTCCCCCTTCTCGTATGTTAGGAAATCTAGATAGCTAGAAATTGATCCATCTTTCATGATGTTGCCCCTCATTGGACCTCCATCTCAACCAAAATTATAGTTGATTACAACTCCCTTCCTAAGGACTTAGCTGCCACACCTCCCAAGAATATCATTCCTGAATTCATAGACCACTCTAAGACCTGGGCTTATTTTGATGGCTCTACACAAGACACGGGATGTGGAGGCGAGGCAATACTACACTTTTTGGATAACCACCATTATCATATTCAAATGGGACTTGGGAATGGCACCAACAACTTTTTTGAACTCTCTGCGGCACACTACCTCATCAAATTTTCTAATGGGAAATAATGTCATAATCTGTATGTTTTTGGGTTTTCCAAAATTGTTTGTGATTGGATAAACAAAAACAAAACCTGCCATGCATTCTCATTGAGACATATATTGGAGGAAATTCATAGATGCATCACACTTTTTGAAAGTTTTGTTTATCATCACAGCTACAGGGAACGAAACACCATCGCTGACCAACTTTTCAAAATGGCAGTGATCAGGCCACACAACATCTGGTTGATTTAGGAGCAGTGAGGAGATGAACACTACCAGTATTACCACTGACCATACATGGACCATGCAAAACAGGCTCAACAGGAGCCTAAGTTATGAAAAACAAGCTTTCTTTAATATTGTCTATTTTTTGAAATATGTATATACATAATCAATACTCGTCTTTAGGAAGACTCTCTGTGCAGAGTATATTTTAATTTGGATGTCAATTTTTGTAGTATTTAAAAGATTGTCTCCCTGCATGGAGTACTTATTTTGGGATCTCAAATTTTGAACTGGCACTTAGCCAAATCTTATGCATATGCACACTGCATCTATAGCATGTAATTTTTCTATTAATGAAAATTACGGTTTTTCCAAGGAGAAAAAAATTACTCTATAGTAACAAAAAAGGGTTCTATTTTGAAAAATATCAGTCGCAAAATTCATGTTCTCCATATTGTTGCTATATTGTCATGAAACACTAGTTCTATCCCTATTTATGAAAGCCTTAATGTGTAAACAACATGGTGCAATGGAAGAATTTTTAATTTACAAATGACAGTGTGCTATATATAAGATAAGCACTGGGAAGCCCCAAGGGTTAGCTTCACTGGTCAAATAAGTGCCTCGCTGTTAGGGAGGTCACAGGGTCAATTCTCCCCGAAGCCCTTGGGGTTAGCCCTAGATATTGGCATTGGGCTTGATACCCTTGATCAAGCTCATATATTTCCATGGATGTAGTGGCCACCCAGTGACCATAGGTGTCCGTAAACCACTCGAACAAAAAAAAAACAACAACAACAACAACACTGGTGTAGTTAACTATATGCCTGGTGCTGAACAGATAATAGAACTATATGCCTAGTGCTTAACAGATAATAGTGTGCCATGGTAGGGTTAATTTTTATAAAAATAAAAAATGGTGCACTAAGTAAGTCGGGTGACCCAATGCATATATTAATAGAAAACACTAGACAAGGGCTAAATTTTAAAATTAAAATGTTGGTTCTAAAATTCATTTTCACCATTTCGGTGCAATACTCACATAAAGCACCGGTGCTTTCCCTTTTTACAAAAGTCGTGGTGCATAAAAAAATGATGCACTATGGCAAGGATTTAATTTAAAAAACATCGGTGTGCTACTCATATAATATGCATAGGTGCCATTAAAAGAATCGTACATCCCAATGCTCAATAAATAATGGTCCACGATTCGAGGGTTATTTTTTTTAGAATAAAAAATAACAGTGCACTAAGAAACTCTAGAGGACTAGTGCATATACTACTCGATAGCACCATACTAGTGTTACATTTAACAAAATTCCATTCGTCAAATTAATTTTCACCGTTATAGTGCTATACTCCCACAAAGACCCAATGTTATGACCTTTTACAAAAACATCGATGTGTCTACAACATCATGCACTGTTGTAGGTTTTTAATTTAAAAATAGTGGTGTGCTAAGTGAATCTGGAGCATCGATGCGTATACTACTCGATAGAACCAAACAATGGTTAAATTTTAAAAAAATGTTGGTCATAAAATTCATTTTCACCATTTCAGTGCTTGCTTTTTTCAAATGACTGGGTGCATATAAACAATGGTGCACCATGGAAAGGTTTTTAATTTAAAATTAGCAGTGCTCTTCCTACATAGCCAACACTGTTGTTGTTAATAGAATAATACACCCTATTTCTTAATAAATAATGTTGCATCGTTGGAGATCCTTTAGAAAAATAAAAAAGAAATGATGTGCTAAGTAAATAGGAACACCTGGTGTGTATACCACTCGATATCACTAGAAAAGGGTTAAATTTAGAAAAATATCAGTCGTAAAATTTATTTTCACCATTTCAGTGCTATACTCCCATGAAGCACTCGTGTTATTCTTGTTTTGAAACACCCCGGTATGTAAATAACATGGTGCACTGTGGCAGGGTTTGTAATTTAGGAAATGGCGGTGTGCTTCGTATATAATCCGCACAGGTGGGTCATGTACTCAAGCAAACCGAAAAACTAGTAAATAAAAAAAACTTATGGGTTGTAAAATTCATTTTTACCATTTGCAATGTTGTAGAGCTTTCAAGCACTAGCATTATGCTTGCCTCTGTGAAGCGCCTTGCCATCTTCCCTTATTTTTCATCCTTCCATCCTTTGTTCATTGTGTGCCTTTCAAATTTTGTCAAGCAGTGGTCAAATTTGATTTTTTCGATTATGTGGCAGCCATGCCTCCTCGACGACCAAATGTTTAGGTAATGTCTATATTTATCACTAACTTAAATTTTTAGTGGAATAGAGTTGAAAAATAAGTAAAAAAAATCATTTTTTTTAAATTATGTACGCTGCGTTCAAGAGGTTGGACTTGCATCGTTCATGGCGCACCCTATAAATTTACGGGGTGCACCACAAATTAGTGTGTCAAGATAACACCATAATATTTTAATATTATGTGATGTGTTTGGTAAATGGAAATGCACCAAACCATGAAGTTCCACAGCACAACTTTAAAAATTATAACTTTTATGGTTTTGCATCGAGTAACAGATCGAAAGCACCACTAATTGGTGCACAAGGTAAGCACACTAGGAAGTTATATTCAAGGATGCACCATTGTAAAAATTATTATTTGTTTTGGTGGTGCATCTGCTAAAATTAACTTCCCGATGCATTTATCTTTACCAAATGTACCACATGAGATTAAAAAATTATAGCTTAGTGTGTTCGTTAACCTGAACATTCTAGTGTGGCATGTCAATGTAAAATTAACGCACCTGTGTGAAATGTTATGTCAATGCACTACATCGAAAAATAAAAATAATTAATGTTATGTATGTATGCACACCAAAAGTGATGCACCAAGTCGATGTTTGCACCGCGTCCCATTCATTCCTATTTTTTTGGTGCATTGAGGTTGAATTTGTTTTTTAATTAAAATTTATATGTCCATATTTATAAACAAAATTTTCATTATATATATATATATATATATATATATATATATATATATATATATATATATACGTTTTATGTATGAGGTTAATGTATTTTATATGTCAATCATGTAGAGACATCAACGGAGAGAGGAGAAAAAACAACAAGAGAAAAGGGTTGACTAATACAATGTGGTACGAGAGTGGGAGGCACAGGAGAGGGAGATAAATTTGTACCCTTACCCTATTACGAAAATGACACAAGGCTTCTTAAGGAATGTAGGCCTCCTTAAGTACTATGAGGAGGCTCCATCCCTTAAGGGGCCCTCCAGGTTGTTGGTGCAACTGATCCATCGGTAGGATGTCCACCGACAGACTTTCCATGTCGGTCTTGACATGTGGTACCAACCCACTAAAGAGGACATTTATTTTATCAATGGCCTATCTAGGAGGGGAGGACTTTCCCCAGTGCCATGATGTCCCCATTGGTGTTGCAGTAGAGATTCAACTTATAAAATCTTAGAGATATGTTGGGGATCACATAATTTCTCTAGAAAATTTCCAGGTGTCTAGTGGACAACTATAAATCTCTTCTTTTGGTGCAAAGGAAGTTAGGCGCCTCTCACTATTAGTGAAAACCATTTCACCCTCTACTAGTGATTGGTAGCACATTAGTTGCCTATTTTATTTTATGTTGATTCTTTGGTGCAAAGGCCATGATGTATCAGATGGTTGACCATTTTTTTGTGGCAATTATGTATAGCTTGAGATAGATGTCGTGATATGATACATGGGATCGAAGGTCAAATTTCCCATTGGCTTCAGAGATGTTTTGTTTATTTTTTAAGATTTTTCCAGAGACCAGGTATACTTTTAATCACTGCCCTCCTAAGTTGATTACTTAGGTACAAATGCACATGTGGGGCGATATGATGCCCAAGAGGGGCCAACAGAAGCATCCAACCAAGATTTCCATGACGCACTGGGGTTACTAGTTAGTAAGACCGACTAGATATTCATCAGGGTTTTGTGTCCTTACAAGAGGATGGATTGGTGACAATTTCCCCACATCCTCTTCACACAGGATGAGCTAGTAGATGATAGAAGTAACATCATTGTTTTATTTAAATTAATCTAGTTTCATTTTATTGTCTTAGTTAATTGGAATAAAATTTATTCTAGCACGTTATTTGACTTGTTCTATTAAATTGTTTAATGAAATTGTCTAATTGTTGTTGTGTACTATATATTTTGTAGATATTGGAAAATTTGTTGGGGACATACCTCCTCCCCCACTGGATGTAGATGTGGAGATGGTCGATGCCACAATGGGTAAGGTACATCCTCAAATACAGTTTCCCATGGGCATACGACCGCGTAGGCTTAGCATTAGATTTAAGATGAAGTTGGGTGACCAAATCTCTACACTTTTGGTTGAGGAGGGAGTTTTTCTTATGGTGGTTTGATACTGTTAACACCCAGGTTGTTCCCTATGACTCCCAAGGGAATACGGCCAGGGTAACCACTAACCAATCTTTGGATTACAGCTTCTAGCCTAGCTGTAATCAGAGAGGGCTCTCTCTGTTAGGTTTGTCTCTGTTTTATGGAGTTTTTAGGCTAGTTATGAAGTGAGGGTTTTCTTTGGTTTTTGCTTGGTTTGGGGATGATTTCTGATAGTTTTGAAATGTTATATGCAGGTAAATTAATCCATTGGGCAATGGAGTCTGTGGCTGTTGGTTTCTTGAAATCTTGAGTTTGGTGCAGCTGGAATTACAGGGCCTTTATATATTTCATGAAACAAATTGTAGATTGTGATAATGAAGTGTGAACAACCAGTGAAAAGCAGTTAATAATTCTTCACTAAGATGGGATGTGAGAAAGGGATGTATTCCTCAGAAGCAAACTTGAATTCCTGAAACAATAGATCACTGTGATGATATAGTGTGAAAGGTAGCAATTAAGAATTACACTTTCATTACCATAACTGAAGAAAACATTTATAAGAGCTTAGATTGAGTTCAGGGTAATATGTGATTAAATCCTGAGACTATTCTTTTTCCTTGCTATTAGATATTTAAAACATGGGAAACATGAATGATATATGAAAGATAACAAACATATAACAAAGAGTAACAAGAGAAACTTATTGAGTCATGAGATACGCACGAATCCTACAACATTCAGCTATACACCAGCAAGACATCAAGAGACACAGAGCTTTGGAAATTCCATCATCCTTTGTATTAATTCTCTGAAGATTTACAGTAGAAGAGGAGCATAATAGATATCAAAAGATTTCTTACATCCAATGTCCAACCCCTGCTAACAAATGCGAGGGGGAATATATAGAAGTCTATTACAAAATATCTCAGGCATTGAGTCATCAAAGAGGGAAAATATCTTCACTAACTCGTACAGAGATTGCAGATGAAAAGTTATTACAATCTTTAATGAACTTTAAAGGCTCTTAACTCCTGTCAGAACAATTTTTTGACCTTTGGAGCTCACGGAGTCGGTTGAGCGCTTTGATATAACTGCTGAATGACGTGTCTGTGCAGTTGTATGTTGATGTAGCTTCTCGGCCCTGTCACCTGTGACTGCTGATGCTACTGTGGTGGCCGAATACTTGTGCTGAGTTGGCTCAGCCTCTTTCTGCATACCTGTTGATGTGTCTTTATTTTCCTGTATATGAAAATTTTAAATATTTTCAAAAAGCAAAATCACAATTACTGACTTTGATTTAATAGTAATCATATCAACTCTTCCCATACATCTAGTGCAGGCAATTGGTGCTTCAAAATTGATCCCATGGTCTCATCGGCCTCTGTATATTTGTAAAAATGAGGAGGCTCATCAAACAAATGTCTGATCTCATTCATAATAAAAAATAAATTGTCTACCCTGTTGAAGAGGGTCTGCCCTGTTATTGGCCCTGTCTCTGCTGATGAACTGGCTGCCTCTGAGATTTGACTTCCTGCAAAAGTGTTTACTCTCTTAGCATATTTCTCATGTGAGAGCAACTTCCCTGATGGCTCCAGCAGGCTAGGCAGACCCCTGTTTTGCAGTGCCAAAAACTTGTTCTGAAACTTGTTGATGTCTGCTTGCATGTACTGGACTCTTCGTTCCAGGGTCTGGATCAGGTTTCTCAATGTCAGGACCCTTTTGATTAGTGAGATAGTCTCTGTCCTGTTTCCAATTCCCATTTTAATGAGCTGGGAACTTGTTCTGTAGTTCAGCACATTAATAATTTTATTGGCGATCTCAGGCATACTGCCTAGAGATGCCCTTGCTTGTTGTATCTCTTTATGTGCTTTCCCAATGAGCGTTATTTGCTCGTGGATGGCCTCAATATACTCCCACTGATCTGTGATAGATTGGCCAATATGGCCCCATATGACCCTCTTGAGCTCAGATGTAACTTTGTCTAATGTGAGCTCTTTTTCTAGATCAGTTATCATTTTCTTGAGGGCCTTTACCTCCCTCTCTCTTTCAGCCACATTCTATTTGGACTTGTCATATTTTTCATTTATTTTTGCCAGAGTGTCCTTGGCTTGATTCAGCTCAAACATCTGAGACTCCAAAACCTGAATTTCATTCCTCAGTTTTTTCATATCTAGGCTTTCAGCCTGTTCTGTTGTTGGTGCTGAGGTGGATGGTGCTGCCTGTTGTACCTGTTGGCTGGGAGGGGCAGTGGCTTGAGGGATTTCCTCAAGATTTATTGTTTCTGGAGGTGGCTGTGAGGTTTTCCCTGCCTCCTTTTGCTGTAATGCTGCTTGTAAGGTGGCCTCTGTTTCCTGCAGCTTTTCCTGAGTTTGGATGAGCTCTTTGTATAGTGTCATCAGTAGAGCAGCTGCATTCTTTTCCTGCCTTTGCTGGGCAACCTCTTCTGTTTGTGGGTGAAGAGTTGCTGGGATTTTTAACATCTTTTTTAATGCTGCCATATCAGCATCCCTTAGCTTCAGGATTTCTTGCACAGCCTTAACATCTTTAGGATCATGCCCAAGCTATATTATAATTTCTTCCAGAGGTTTGATCCTATTGTCCTTAGCTTGAGAGGAAGCCCTTTCCAACTCAAGTTGTGTAGCAGTGTTATTCAGGCTATTCTGCAGCCTGTAGTTTACTAGGGTCTTGTCTGCCAATGTGGCATAGACCATCTCACCCGTCTGTTTATGCAGCTCTATTTGATCCATTGGGTGGATGTCTTTTGACAGG
>APFE031086470.1:21013-92016 GCA_000404065.3 Pinus taeda | reverse complement strand
AAGAGAGACTATTGGAACTCCCTTATTGAATTCCTGGAGCAACATTCCCCTAGAAAAATCATTCTTGTTGGGGATATAAACATCATTTTAAAATCCAAAGAAAAAAGGGGAGGAACTAATAGCAGAGACTCCATGCTCCCCATGGTGGAAGACCTCATACAACAGTGGGATCTTCTCGATTTCACTCTGGTCAAAGGGCTATACACATGGTCCAACAATAGAGTGGGTGAGGACCATATTTCCGCTCGACTGGACAGATTCCTAGTCCAAGGTGCTCTGATGATGAACAAGAAGATAATTATCACCAAAATCCTACCCAAATTGACCTCAGATCATAAACCAGTCCAGCTCATTCTGGAAGATGAAGAAGACCTTGGACCAATCCCCTTTCGATTCAGCCCTCTTTGGACAAAAAGGGACGGTTTCATAGATATAGTGAAAACAACATGGGCCAAATCCGTCACAGGGTCCTCTAGTTATGCGTGGGAACAAAAGCTCCAAGCCACAAAGTAAGCCCTGAAGGATTGGATAAAGAAACCTGCCCCAAATCCAACCAGCCAAAGAAAAGAAATTGTTCAGTCTTTAGAGGCTCTACAAGTAAAAATTCAATGTTCAACATTTCGATCTTTTCGAATGGAGGAAGAGTACTGGAGAATCAAATCTCGAAGTCTGTGGCTGAAGGCTGGCGACCGGAACACCTCCTTCTTCCACCGCCAATATCTAGCAAGACTCTCCAGAAACCATATCTCTGAAATAACAACAACAAAGGAGCAGATATGCAAAGGGTTCAACCAAATAAAAGAGGCAGCTAAAAGACACTTCATGCATCTCTACACCGCAGGTAATCAAGCCAACGAGGAGGAAACTGTTGATCTCCTCTCTAACATTCCTCTATTGGTCAGCCCTGAAGGCAATTCCGCTCTCATTAACCCCATCACTGAAGAAGAAATCACTAAAGTCACCTGGTCTATGGATTCGGACAAGGCCCCTGGGCCCGACGGATTCACTATACACTTTTATAAGACTTGCTGGGACATCATCAAAGCAGATATTTTAAAGATGATAAAAGGATTCATGAAAAAAGCTAAGGTAGGAGGAGGAACTAATTTCACCTACCTCTCCCTTATTCCTAAAGAATCCAATCCCGAAACCTTCGTCAAATTCAGGCCAATATCACTTTGTAACGCCTCCTATAAAATTTTGGCAAAGCTTCTAGCTAACAGGATCAAGCCACTGCTCAACAGGCTAATCTCCAACAATCAAGGTGGCTTTGTAGAAGGCAGGCACATTCTGGATAATGTCATCCAAGTGCAGGAGATAATTCACTCAAGCAAACAACGAAAAGAAAAAGGTATGCTGATAAAACTTGACATGGCCAATGCATTTGACCGAGTTAATCGCTCCTTCCTTTACAAAGTCCTCCATTCCTTTGGCTTCTCCCCCCATTTTGTCAATCTTATTGTTGCCTGCACTCGCAACCCCTAGATTTCCCCTCTTGTAAACAACCGTCCTACCTCTTTTTTCCAAGCCCAGAGAGGACTGAGGCAAGGATGCCCGCTCTCTCCCTTCCTGTACATCCTGATGGCAGATTCCCTCAGTAGAAAGCTATCAGCTAAAAAAGTTTCAGGCTCCCTTCCTGGCCTCAAACCCTTTGTTACCTCCCTAGCTCAGAACCACGCATTCTTTGCGGATGAATCTTTCCTCCTGGGAGGTGCCTCTGTCATAATAGCCAAATCCATTGACTCTATCCTCAAATGCTATTGCAGGGTTTCAAGAGCCTCTATCAATGAAAGAAAAAGTGAAGTCTATGGTTGGAACATTGGGCAGCAAGAGCTCACAAGTATCTCTAACCTTCTTGGCTTTAATGGATATGCCCAATGGGAGAAGATAAAATACCTTGGCCTCCCCATCACAAATGGCTTCAATAATAGGTCGTTGTGGTCCGAAACTATCAGCAAAATTAAAACAAAAATTAAAGTCTGGGGAGGATATTGGCTCACAAAATTAGGTAAGGTCATCCTGATCAAGACTGTGTTATCTGCGCTCCCAATATATCAAGCAACCTTCCTCCTTGCCCCAAAAAGTGTGACGGATCAAATCTCCAAAATCCTTCGTGACTTCCTCTGGCGGGGGGGAAGGAAATCAAAATAAATTTCACTTAGTGAAATGGGACGTGGTCAAGCGTCCAATTTCTGAGGGAGGACTACAAATCCGCGATCTTGCTTTAGTCAACCTGGCGTTCGGAGGCAAAATTATGTGGAAGCTATTCAAAGACCCCAAGCACCCTGTCAGCGATACGCTGAAATAAAAATATGCCCACAAGATGCCACTCAGAAGTCTACAGGCAGCTCAAACAAACAACAGCACTCAGGTTTGGAAATTATGCAGTAAAAGTCTGAATTTCTTCATAGGTAAGGCATACAGGATTCCGGGGAATGACAAACATACAAATTTGTGGCATGATAGAATAATGGATCGAGACCCCCTCGCGGGAATTGATGAAATCGCAGAGCTAAAAAGCTAGCTGGAACGCACAGGGATAAACAACGTTTATGATTTGTACAATTGGGATTGTCACGACGATTGGAAAGGTTGGGATTTTTTTGGAGTTCCAGATTGGCTAAACTAACAGAAGAGCGCCCTTGAAGAATTGCTGGAAGAAGCGGCCCCAGTGAGCAGAAAAATGAAGGATAGCTGGGGATGGGGGCAATCTAGAATATACACAACAGCAGTAGCTTATAACGCCCTCTAGCCAATCAGGAATTGCAGTAAACCTCTGGATTTTTGGAAGAAAGTTTGCGAACCGCTAGCTCTTCCTAAAGTAAACTTCTTCTTTTGGACACTGGTCCACAACAAGCTATTAACTGGAGACAATCTGATGAAAAAAAGCATAGCTAGGCCGCATAGATGTGAGTTGTGTAGAAGTAGCTTAGAAACAGCCAAGCACCTCTTCATGGAATGCAAGTTTGCCAAAGAAGTATGGGGACTCATACTTCATGAGCTACAAATCATAGTCCCCCTTTTTAACTCTGTTGTTGATCTATTTGAATCATGGAACCAATGCTTTCCCAACAAAATCCCCAGCAAATCCTTTTGGAGAAAAGTCTGGAACACTATCCCCAAATTTGTATGCTGGCAGATCTGGCTAACTCGGAATGACCTGATATTCAATGAAAAGTTGCAAACTCCTTTCTCGGCAGTGGTAAAGGCCAAATCCCTCCTCCTTGAAGCAGCCCAACAACAATAGCTTTCAGATGACTCTTTGCTTCTCCCTGAAGAAGAGAGGTGGTTGGGCCCCCTCTCCCCCTACCCTTGGAAGCAGTTATCAGCCCCTCATGCAGTGAATCCGGAATGGCGCAAAAGATATTCTGAAGCCACCATTCAAGAATGGTGGCGAAAACAAAAAATAACCACGATTTTCTTCGATGGAGCCTCCGAAGGCAATCCTCGGACAGCAAGAGCTGGAGGGGTCATTTATGCCTTGGACGGATCAAGAAGGGACAGCTTTTGCTGGGGCATCGGGCAGAAAACCAACAATCAAGCAGAGATCCAAGGCCTCCTTAAAGCATGTCAAATAGTCAGAGATAGAGGAGACAAAGAATTCCAATCATTTGGAGATTCAGATATCATAATAAAAAATTTAAACATGGGAAAATTGTTCAACAATGCAAGGCTCAACAAAACTCTGTACAGACTAAAGAGAGTCCTGCTCGACTTCGAATCCTACAAATTCTTCCATATCCTCAGAAGCTTGAACAGTGAAGCAGATCTGATGGCGAACAAAGGCTGCACTTTTGGGAAAGGACAACTCCTCATAAATGACGAAAGCTCACTCCATCCCTGTAATCCATGAGGAACCTGCATATTGTAATAGTACAAGAAACAGAAACATAAGCAATGTAATGATGGTTGCCATGGCGTAAGTCCAATCTTTTCTCAAAATAAATAAATCATACCCGTTTCAGTTAAATATATATATAATATTATAGAATATATATGATTTATTACATTATTTAAGACATGATACTAAGTGACTAATATGGATGATTGAAGTGATCTTTCCCACTGCATCTTTATTCAGAATCACTTCATATTAGACGCGTAATCTGGACATAACCATTTCTTGGCCCCAAGCACATGCTTTTTCCCTACAAAGTTGTTCCTAGTTAATGATGGATTGTCCTTACGTTGTGATTTGTGCCATCTAGGTCTCCTTGACCCTGGGATTGCATTTGGCCTGAGCCACACCAACCTTTAACATGGTTGGATTTTTTTTGGTATTTCTTATCAACTACTATGAATTCCAAATCATGATTGCCTTGTAAAACAAAATTCTCAAAATCCAATCACAGTAAATGTATTTGATCCTGTCAAAATTACTCCTGATGATGGGTCCTAGTTTAGCCTTGAAACATCGATTAAGAATGGTCGCTATGGATAAAGATGCAGAAACAAATTATTCAAATTCTAATAACCACGAAAACTTGCGAACAAAAAAAAGTTGTAAATTATCTGTAAATTAGAGCATGTAGATTTTCACAGGTAGTCATAATGTCAACAGAGATTGGAAATAAACGATGCTCTGGTTTTGATTCACACTCATTTAGATCATCAACCTTAACTTGTCCGTGATAATCAGTGGAATATCCACTTAAAATATTGAACCTTTCAAAACCACAACATGGTTTACTTCCCTAAATCTCCCATAACAAAATTTGTAAATGATCAATAAAGATGTTCAAACCATACGGTGATTTTTTTTATCAATACAGACATTCCAAACCATCTCAAAAATATGACGTCTTATTAAGAGATAATGTGATTATTACCGAAAGTTTTCTCAATAATTCAAATTTGCTCTAGAAAGGTGTATTTTAAAAAATAAAATATGGAAAATGGAAAATGTTTTAAACGGCCAGTTCTTTTAGCTCTGTTATTTTTGCTCACCATTGGTTTTCGACGTAGAGTTTGAATTGCACTCTCTTCTCGCTTTGGAGTACAATGATAGTACATTAGTGAATGTTTCGTGGTGTGTCAGCATCTTCTTTGCCTACATTGTTTTATATTACAATTATAGTTCCTTGGTGACATTCAATTATAAGCGTAGTTGTTCCTTGGATCTTGTGCCCCAAAACATGTTTCTGAAATGCTCGGTTGGATAGATCATTTGGCAGATAGGGGATATCATACAATATTCAAATCATTTGGTAGATAGGTGACATCATACTATCTATACAAAGTGAAGGGAAAACTATATAATTAATCATAATAACAGCTAAGGAAAAGCCTACAAAAGCAACAGTAACTTCACTAGCTTGCTTATCTTGAGAAAAAAAAAATTGTTTTTGATTTAGTAAGTTAAAATACAACTATAACTGTATTTAAAAGTTTTTATGTACACCGAGTGGTCTATTTATTATGATTTACTATCTTCCTAAATGTGATTTATTACATTATTTAGAACTGTTATAATTATTTTTCGACTACATTATTTGAGACAGTCATATGATTTGTTTGATCTATTTATTATGAATTACTAAGTTACTTAATATGATTTATTACATTATTAGAACAATTATAATTATTCTTCGACTACATTATTTGAGACAGTCATAGGATTTGTTTGGTCTATTTATTATGATTTACTAAGTTACTTAATATGATTTATTACATTATTTAGGACAATTATAATTATTCCTTGACTACATTATTTGAGACAATCATATGATTTGTTTGGTCTATTTATTATGATTTACGAAGTTACTTAATATGATTTATTACATTATTTAAAACATGATACTAAATGACTAATATGGATGACTGAAGTGATCTTTCCCATTGCATCTTTATTCACAATCACTTTATTTTGGATGCATAATATGGATATAACCATTTCTTTGCCCCAAGCACATGCTTTTTCCCTACAAAGTTGTTCCTAGTTAATGATGGATTGTCCTTACATTGTGATTTGTGTCATCTAGGTCTCCTTGCTCCCTCTTGTGAAGCATATTTTTTAGTCCTGCAACAAAAAACTCAAACTACATGGATGTAGGTTGAATTCATTTCCCCTTTACTAGACTCATGGAAATATAATCTTGTGAGGAATGAACTCCCTTAACTACCAACATTACCAAAGCCAAATCAAAATACTTGAATATGTTGAAAGACTACCAAGATATCAGAATTGGATTGTGCAAGGGTGAACTTCAGAATTCAATCATCCCAATCGTCCCAACTCAGAATTCAATGAACTTCAACCCAATTCTTCAATCATCCCCGGAATTTCCAATCATCCCCGCTCACAATTTAATTTGACCTTTGGAAATTTGATGGTTCTCCATAATCATCCACTAAACTTTTAAGTTTTTTTGTAATATGCTTTACACCATAATGTTTATTTAATAAAAGATTGAAAGCAAAAGAGAAAAATGTCATAGAAATATTTGATTGTAAGTTTTCATTGCAAAATTGAACATAAGTTAAAAGCATACAAGTGAACAAAATTGTAGCAAGAAACATCTAAGTTTTTCCCAATATTCACTAAATAAGTAGGAAATACATGGGAGTAAAAGAAGCAAAAAAAATTAAATGTCACAACTCATCAACATACCTGGTATAAAAATTTCTTGGAAGATAGACGTCCTTAAATGTTCCAAATCTTTCAAAAGGAATGTGGAGATCCTTAGGCCTGCACAGTATGTAGAGTGGAATTTTAGTAAACTATAATAGTGAATACTAAATAGATGTTATTATTGGAAATAATGATCATTAAATCCAAAAAGTTAAAGTTAAAAAAAGATAGCAAGATACAACAAAGGTGCAAGAACGAACTATAATTTGGCTAGACATCATGTTCTGCCTTGCTTCCTTGGCTAAAGCATACCAAGAAGTATAGTGCATTTATAAAGGTAAACAAACATAGGCAATTAGATTGACTAACTACACCAGACAAATACTCAAAAACAAGAGCTTGGAGTATCATTATGTAGCAAAATACAATAAAATACTGATGTATCAATGTTAAAAGTTGTTTTTATATTCAATATCTTTTTAAATGTCTTTAAGTTAAAAGACTAGATAAGAAAACAAATCTGATTTGTTCTACTTGTAGAGTTTTGTAGCACAGAAACATGGAATTATATAATATTTCCTAAAGGGAAATGCTTTATTTTGGAAAGTTGAAATGGTTTAGTCAGGTCTAATATCTTACTATGAAAATAAGCCAATGAAGCAAAAATCTTCAAATGTAAAAACTCTGCACTGGAAACACAATGAAAAAACTACTATCATAAAGAGAAAATAATTGTTTGGCCCAAAACTTTCTACCAGTTAAATCAGCAATTGAATTTAGAAAGTAGTAAAATCCTACCACATTAGACAAGATACTACATTATATATCTCTAGATTAGCAATCTACTTGAGTCCTCTGTATCTGACCATTTTTGTTTCTACCACTAAGTTGTTTATATTAGCATATTTTCTGTTAACATTTCGTGCATAGTTGTTGTGTATTGAGCCTAGTCTAAATAATAAACAACATTTAACAGAGACTACATCCAGAATCTAAACCCGCCTTTGGTTGAATGGCCAAATAGTCCAACCATACCCTATACTGTAATCGAAACTACATATTTCAGATTTTTAGTAAACCATTACTCTGTTTTTTTTCTAGCAATTGGAAAAGTCTAATAGTTCTACAAACTCTGGTACAGAATTATCATTACAAATCAATTTTGGAAGTGCCATTACACTTCATGGGAATTTCAACAATGATAAAACAAAACTAACGTATATCCATCTTAACCCCAACGCTATTAAGTAGAGAGGTATTAAAAAAATATGTGCAAACTTCTAGATGCTTAGAAGATCCAGGGTTAAGATTGCTTGTTTTTTACAACTTTACATTGAAATCTCTCCCACCCAGTCTGTAAAGCATCTGCTATTTTTACAGCATTACACCATCTCTCCCAACCCACCTGTAAAGCACCTCACTTCTGCCAATGCATTAATGCATTTCAAAATATCACTAGCGAGGCAGTTCAGACAAACTAAGAAAATCACGAGAATTCCACAGGCATCTCTCCCACCCACGTTGTAAATTACCTCACTTCATCAACATCTCTCTCACCTAGGCTAGCAAAGGACCTAGCTGCTTTCAATATAATAATGCATTTCAAAATATGACTAGCTAGGCAGTTCAGCCAAAATGAAAACCATAGACATCTCTCCCAACCCACACTTAAACCTCACTTTACCGACATTTCTCCCACCTAAGTTATAAAAAACCTCACTTCTCTTGATGCATTAATGCATTTCAAAACATCCGTAAGACAATTCAAGCAAAATAAGCAAACCATAAGGATTAAACAAACATCTCTCCCACCCAGGCTATAAACCACCTGGCTTTTCTCAGTGCAATAATGCATTTCAAAATGTCACTAGCGAGGCAGTTCAAACAAAATAAGGAAACTGTGCAGATAAGGAAACAAACCCTGGAAATCTTAGTGCCATAATGCATTTCATAGAGGATGTAAATCACCCATTTTTTCTTAGTGCAATAATGCATTTCAATATGTCACTCGCCAGACAGTTCAAACAAAATAAGGAAACTGTACAGATAAGGAAGCAAACACTAGGAATCTTGATGCAATAAGGCATTTCAAAATATCACTAGCCAAGTGATACGAGGAAATAAGGAAACCAAAGGAATATTGCACTGTAAATGCATGTGGTGTAGCCACTACATAGATATTTCAACATAATTGTTTATAGCATACAATTCTAATATCTAAAAGATATAAAAATCCATTACCTATCCATGGTAAGTAACCTTGGTATTGCACAAAAAAGATCTATTAAATCAAGAACATTGTAATGTATGATAAGCAAGCTTGAATTTAATGGGCGCACCTAATTCGTTGCTCTTAGCAGTCTAATGGGGTGTAAAATTCTCAAAATTCTAAAAAAAATTATGTAGCTTATCAACTTTTTCTCTTATATTTTAATATGGTTGAAATTATGTTTCCTTTTGCATACTTAAGTAATTTCAAAGTTATAAATTACCATTTTTGAAATTATATTACGTTTTTCATGTATCATTGTATGTAATATTTATAAAATAAAATTACCATATATTTAATAATTTTTTTTTTATTCAATATTATGGTTTGAATTTTTTCCAAAATAAAAATATAAAATTATAAATTTAAATGGTTCAAAGTTACATTGTAATCACTTGATATTTATAATATTTATGGGCTTTTCCAAGTTTATATTTCTACTTTATATTAAATATATGATTAAAATAAAATAAAAATATCTACAAATTTAAATAATTGCATGGAGAGATTTTAGTCCACATGAATGATTGCATGGAGACTTTAGCCCAACATGAATGAGATGTCGTAAGGTTATGTAATGTTATTTAAACATCTTAATTTAGTAAAATTACATAAATATAAAATAAAATAGAATTAAGAATTATAATTATTAATAATTAAACTAGTTTAGATCCATCTTAACTCTAGATTTAAAGAGCATACAAAGGGATCAAATTTCTCAAGGTGCAAGCTTTTCCTTTGGATCCATCTTAACTCTAGATTTAGCAAGCATAGATAGGGATTAAATTTCTTGATGATAATGTTTGAGTTTGCACTAATATATTGAACTGTGATTTCAACTTTTAAAGGTTTGTTGGGGCAGATGACGAGACCTACCTTTCATTTTTGTAGAGTTGGATAAAGATCCATCTTGAATATGGAAGCACGGTATTCATTTTTGCAAAGTTGGATAAAGAGCCATCTTGAAGACGAAAACATGATATTGAAAAAACCAGTTCTATTTGCAGATTTTGGGAAATCTTACAAAGACCCAAGATTTCACACGACTGAGAGAGACAATTTACTTGATGTGGTTTATAAACATGTATATGTAGCTGCTAGATGGGGAGGAGCAGGTGTATGGGCCATGTTTTTGCAGATGGAAGAAGGAATGAGCTCATATGGAGATGGGTATGAGATTGGTTTGTTGAGATATCCATCACAACAGCTCTGATTTCTGGTCAGTCTCATAAGTTGGTCGAGCTTACTCATTTATTTACCAAGATATATGAGTATAAGAATAGGAAGCAATTCCATGCACATCGCCCATGAAATTTGTCAGAGGTTGAGATTGATGGTCAAATGTTGTAAATATTTGTTTGAATAGCATTTTGTTTACCAATTTTTATATTTAGTTATTTTCTATATCTCATTATTCTTTTGGAATTTATGCTTTATGACGTTTCCTTTGCAACATTTGGTGCAATTTCTAATTAAGGACCTAAGAGATCCTAGACAGATTTTAGCTACTGGAATCGCTGATGATTCTACAAGGTTGTATAATTTTAACAACTTTGGGTCATCAACTCTCCCTCACTATTTGTTGCTCATAATGATGAAGTGAGCAAACTTTGGCATGAGCGATTTGGTCACTTAAACTATTGGTCCCTTCAAAATCTAATATGGTGACAGGTCTTCCTATGGTATCTTGCAGAGATGGTGTTGGTTTCGGATGTGTAGTCGGAAAACATCATGGGATAGTTTTGAAAAACGTGCCTCTTGGCACACCTCAACCCCTTTACAGCTTATGCATAGTGACTTATGTGGTCCACTTCCAATTGTTTCATTCTCTGGCTACAAGTATTTCTTAACTTTCATTGATGATTTCTCCAGACGCACTTAGGTATACTTCTTAAAACTCAAGAGTGAAGTATTTAACATGTTCTTGGCCTTTAAGGCCCTTGTTGAGAAACAATCTGGACATCAAATTCTTACGCTAAGATTTGATAATGGCAGAGAATATGTTAACAACAAATTAATCAAATTTTGCACTGAGCATGTAATTCAAATGCAACATATTGTTCCATATACTCCACAACAAAATGGTGTAGCTGAAAGGAAGAATCACACCTTAAAAGAAATGGCTAATTGTATGCTTCAACCTAAAGGACTTAATCTTAATTTTTGGGCAGAAGCAATTAACTGTCCAAATTACACAGTAAATCGCACTCCTACTAAGGTTTTAAAGAATATCACTCCAGAAGAAGCATGGAGCTCAATTAAACCAGATGTAAGTCACCTTTGTGTTTTTAGAATTGAAGCATGGGCCCATATTCCCGATGAGAAACATAAAGCCTTAGAACCTAAGAGTGAAACCTTCTCTCATATTTCCAAAATGAACTCTATCAGCCTTGTTCCTTCCCTTGTTGCCTCTTTCAAATGGGAAGTCCATCAGATGGATGTTAAATATGCCTTCTTGCATGGGGACTTGCATGAAGAAATCTATATGGAACAACCTCCTGTATTTCTACAAACAGACTCCAGCCTTGTATGTCGGCTTAAGAAATCCCTTTATGGTCTCAAGCAAGCCCCTCGGGCTTGGTATGCCAAAATGGATAACTTTCCTTTAGATACTGGCATTTCTAGGTGTCATTCTGACAATATTGTCTACACCAAGAAAGTGGATAAGTATCTTATCCTTCTTGTCCTTTATGTTGATGATATTATCCTTACTGGTAGTGATCCCAACCTTATAAACCATGTGAAGTTCAGACTTAAAAAGTAGTTTGAAATGACAAACTTAGGACACTTGCATTATTCTCTTGGTCTTCAAGTCTTGCAAACCAAGGAAGGTATTTCCCTTTCCCAGTCCAAGTATGCCTGTGATCTTTTGCACCATTTTCACATGGAAGACTGTAAGCCAGCCCCTTCTCCTTTTCAGTCTGGAGCCAAAATTTCAGTCACTTGTACTTCCCCTAAAGTTGATGCTACCTTATACTGTCAGCTTGTAGGAAAAAAATTGTATCTGACCCATACTCGTCGTGACCTTTCCTTTGTTGTTGGCCTTATTGCTCTGTTTATACAAAACCCACATGAAAGTCATTGGAAAGCAACTAAAAGAATACTTCGTTATGTTCAAGGTATAGTTCATTTTGGGATTCATTATAGTGTAGAAGCATCTCCTCTATTGTTTGGTTACACTGATTTCGATTTGGTTGGTGACCCTAATGATCATAAGTCTACTGCAGGTTATGTCTTCACTCTTGGTTCTAGACCTATTACATGAGCTTGCAAGAAACAAAGTGCCATTTAACTTTCTTCAGCTGAAGCAGAGTATTGTGGCGCTGTAGAAGCTAGTAAGGAAGCCCTGTGGATTTGTCAGATCCTGTCAAAATTTGGCTTTCAGCAATGGCATCTGACTACACTTTGGTGTGATAATCAAAGTACCATTCAACTATGCAAAGATCCAGTCAAACATCAGCGTAGCAAACACATTGAACTACACATGCACTTCATCAGAAAGCTCATTCATGACGATGTTCTTGAAGTGTAATATTGTTCAACCGATGATCAAGTTGCAGACATCTTTACAAAGGCTCTCACTGAGGCGAAATTTACTGAACTTCAATTTATGGTTGGAGTTCAGGAAGTTGTCACTAAGGGGGGATAGGCTCTAATGCCTCCTTCCTTCTCCAATCATGTCATATTTGTACATCCTTCAATCCTATCCCAAGTTGTTCTTAAGGGGGGATGTTAGGATATTCCGACACATAGGAAATAGTTAAGTATAACTTGGTCTAGTGTAGAGTTAGGTAAAGTGTGTTTCTTTACTATGTACTTTTTTAACTTACAATCCAATGGTCACGATATGTTCTAGACATGAAGTGATCCGATGGTTAATTCTCTCCTCGGTATTACTAACACTTGATATGTAGCTTAACACCCGATTGGTCCATGATCTCTATTTAAAGAGCATGGAGGGTCATTTGTACGATGACCATTCATGAGAGAAGCTTATGTAAATTTTATTTTCTTTTATTAATAAATTGCTTGAAGTGGCCGCATTGGCTCACGCCGTGGACTGTTCCCCTCTTTGAGTGTTTTAACCATGTCAAGAATATTGGTGTATTGATTTGTGATCTGTTTGTAAGCGGTGTCCTTTGGTGTTCTATCTGAGGAACTTACCTTGTAAATTCCTACAGGGATCCAGGGTAAAATCTCTATGTATATTTGTTTTATGTTTTATTCTCTTGCCACTATTTATTTTCTATTTTTTAGAATTCATATGCATTCAATTTCTATAAGGGGTTAAAATCAACATTTGGTATCGAAGTTGTTTTGGCTTTAAGGGGATCCCTTTGCTGCTGACAGGTTTTGCTTGGGCCTGTGGTAGACCTTGTTCAGTGAGAGATATGCGGGATCGATTCATGTGGTGAAAGAATATGGCGAGCAGTGAAAAGATAGAGATTAAGAAATTTAATGGGCAAAGTTTTGAGTTGGGGAAACTCAATATGGAGGATCTGCTGGTGGATAAAGATTAATGGATCACGGTAGATCTGGGTATTAAACCAACGACAATTTCAGCTGAAGACTAGGTAAAATTGGATCGAAAGGAAAAGAGCACAATATGGTTGTGTATCTCAAATTTAGTATTGTTGAATATATTAGGGGAAGCTTAGATGAAGGCTTTGTGGGACAAGTTAGGGACTTTGTACCAATATAAGTCTCTGATGAATAAATTGTTCCTACGAAAAAAGTTGTATAACCAGAGCATGAAGGATGGAAACTTGATGACAGAGCATATGAACGCCTTTAATACTGTGGTAAGCCAGTTGTTATTTGTTGATATAAGAATTTCAGATGAAGATAAGTGTATCAATTTGTTGTGTTCTCTACCAAATTCATGGAATAGTCTAATTGTTGCAATAGGTAGCAATGCGACTTCCTTGTAGCTTGATGAGATAGTCTCATCCTTTTTGTCAAAGGAGATGAGACGAAAAAATATGGAGGGCCAGAATGGTGATGCCTTGTCTATATGAAGACGGTCCCAGAACAAAAACAAAAATAAATCCTCGAGTGGGGGATCTAATTCTAGAGAGAGATATAAATCTCCAGGAAAACTTGTAAAGGTGTGCTGGAAATGCGAAAAAAAGGAAGGGCACTTCAAAAAAGATTGCAAATCTAAATCTCATGAGAAAGGAAAGGGGTCTAATGGTGCTCCTTCTGCAGAGGCGAAAACCACCTCAGATGAAGGTGGGGATGTGTACTTGGCTTCTTCTTCAAATACACATATAGATCATGAGGCATGGTTGTTTGACTTAGGTGCATTATTTCACTTCACTCCCCATAGGGAGTGGTTCTACGAGTATGATAAATAATGTATTCTTAGGGGATGACAGGAAGGCTAGAATCGTTGGTCGTGGAAAAGTCAAGTTAAAGTTGCAAGGTGGAAGAACTAGAACACTTCCGAGTGTTCTGCATATTTCTTCATTGGCCAAAAATTTGATTTCTTTAAGCAAGTTGGATGATGCAGGTGTAAAAACAGTGTTCGAGAAAGATACCAGCAAGATGGTTCAGGGAGCACTGGTATTGATGTAGGTAGCTCGAATTGGAACTCTGTACAAGCTTCAAGGTAACACTATTATTGATGTGTGCAACAATTCTGTGGTTCTTGAAAGTGGAGTAGAAAATCTAGTAGTCTCTAGAGAAAAGGCCATGCTATGGCATCAAAGGCTTCGTTATATTGGAGAGAAGGTCCTTCGAATACTTCATGGTAATGATATGATAAAAGGTATGTATAATTTCTCTCTGGATTTTAATTTTTGTGAAAATTGTGTATATGGGAAGCAGAATCGGGTGAGTTTCCCTTCTAGTGCTAAGAGGGCGAAACAAATATTAGAGCTTGTGTAGAGTGATGTGTTTGGACCTGTGTCGGTTCCATCATTGGGTAAGTCTATGTACTATGTATCATTTGTAGATGAATTCTCAAGGAATACATGGATATATTTCCTGAGGAATAAATTTGAAGTCTTTGACAGGTTTAAAGAATTTAAGGCTCTAGTGGAAAACCAGACAGAGAAGAAGATAAAGGTGTTGAGGACAGATAACGATGGAGAGTTTTGCAAGAAGGAATTTGAAGAGTTTTTTAAGAAGTGTGGCATAGCACGACATAAGACTACTCCATACACACCTTAACAAACTGGAGTTACAGAAAGAATGAAGAGGATGTTGATGGAAAAGGCAAGAAGCATGCTTAGTGGTGTAGGGTTAGGACATGAATTTTGGGCAAAGGCAATGGAGACTGCTTGTTACCTGGTCAATAGATCACCTTCATCAATGTTAGAGGATAAGACTCGAGAAGAGGTATGGATTGGTAAGAAACCCTCTCTTTCACATATGAGGGTATTTGGATGTGATGCATATGTACATGTTCCAAAGGAGAAAAGAACCAAGTTATATAGTAAATTCGAAAGGTGCATCTTTATTGGGTATAAGGATGGTTTAAAAGGTTATAATATTTGGAACCCAAAAACAAGGAAGGTTGTGTACAACCACGATGTGGTGTTTAGAGAGATGAAACATGTTATTAAACATGAAGTCCTACCAAAGGAACCTGAGAAGATAGAGTTTGAACTAAAGGAGGAGGAATCATAATCTATAGCAGAAGGTGAATCAAAAGATGAAGAGCCACAAAATCCAGCTGTGAGAAAGTTAGTTTGAGAAAGAAGGCAACTAGAAAGGTATAGTCCAGCTGCTTTCTGTTCAAATTTTTATTTATCTATTATTGATGATGATCCCAGAATGGTCAGGGAAGCAGCGAATTCAGAGGATGGAAAACTCTGGAAAGAGGCCATGGTTGTTGAAATGGCATCTTTGCACAAAAATGAGGCTTGGGATCTGGTGGAGTTTGCGGTTGGAAGGAAACTCATTGGCAAGAAATGGGTGTTTAAGAAGAATATGAATGCAAATGGCAAGGTGGATAAATACAAAGCTCGGTTGGTAGCAAAAGGTTATTCCGAGGTGTCGGGAATTGATTTTGGTGATATTTTTTCTACTATTTCCACGGTAGCTTCTATTATATTACTTTTATCTGTTGTTGCTGCTTTTGATTTTGAGGTAGAGCAGATGGATGTGAATACACCTTTTCTTCACGAGGATCTGGAAGAAGAGATCTACATGAAGCAACCTGAAGGCTTTGCGATGAAGGGTAAGAAAGAACTAGTATGTAAGTTAAAAAAGTCTTTGTATGGGTTAAAACAGTCACCAAGGATGTGGTATCAGAAAGATAGAGTTTGAACTAAAGGAGGAGGAATCATACTCTACAGCAGAAGAGGAATCAAAAGATGAAGAGCCACAAAATCCAACTGTGAGAAGATTAGTTCGAGAAAGATGGCAACCAGAAAGGTATAGTCTAGCTACTTTCTCTTCAAATTTTGATTTATCTATAACTGATGATGATCCCAGAACGGTCAAGGAAGCAGTGAATTCAAAGGATGGCAAACTCTGGAAAGAGGCCATGGTGGATGAAATGGCATCTTTGCACAAAAATGAGTCTTGGGATCTCGTGGAGTTGTCGGCTGGAAGGAAACCCATTGGCAAGAAATGGGTGTTTAAGAAGAATATGAATGCAGAAGGAAAGGTGGAGAAATACAAAGCTCGGTTGGTAGAAAAAGGTTATTCTGAGGTGTCGGGAATTGATTTTGGCGATATTTTTCTACTGTTGCCAAGGTAGCTTCTATTATATTACTTTTATCTATTATTGCCGCTTTTGATTTTGAGGTAGAACAAATGGATGTGAATACATCGTTTCTTCAAGAGGATCTGGAAGAAGGGATCTACATGAAGCAACCTAAGGCTTTGCGATGAAGGGTAAGAAAGAACTCGTATGCAAGTTAAAAAAGTCTCTGTATGGGTTAAAATAGTCACCAAGGATGTGGTATCAGAAATTAGATACATATATACAGAACTTGGCTTCACCAGAAGCAAAGTAGATCACTATGTGTATTTTAAATTAATTGGAGACTGTATTATTTATTTGGTCTTGTATGTGGAAAATATGTTGTTGATTGGAAATAACAAAGAAAATATCTAGGAATTGAAGATCCAATTATCCTCCAAATTTGACATGAAAGACCTTGGTGCTGCAAATTATATTTTGGGCATGAAAATTAAACGAGATCGGGCAAAAAGGAAGCTCTAGTTAAATCAAAGGAAGTACGTCGAGACAATATTGCAGAGGTTTAATATGCAAGATAGTAAACCAGTGAAGGTTACTATTCCTGTCGGTGTAAAGTTATGTGTTGAATAGTGTCCCAAGACACAAGAATACGAAGAGGACATGTCCCCTGTTCCATACGTAAGTGCAGTCAGCAGCCTGATGTATGCAATGGTCTGTACTAGACCAGATATTGCACA
Source organism: Pinus taeda (assembly GCA_000404065.3). Lineage (NCBI taxonomy): Eukaryota > Viridiplantae > Streptophyta > Pinopsida > Pinales > Pinaceae > Pinus > Pinus taeda. Next base: position 74,782 of record APFE031086470.1, on the reverse strand, counting down.
TGTAGTGGGAGTATTGAGCAGGTTTATGTCAAAACCAGGGAAGGAGCCTTGGACAACAGTGAAGCGGGTTTTTGGGTATTTGCATGGCACTAGTGATTAGGGTCTTTGCTACGAAGGAAGACCAGGATTTGATATAGATTTAGACATCCATGGATTTGTTGATGTAGAGTAGGCTGGAGATCTATATCATAGAAGATCTACAAGTGGGTATGTATTTAACCTGTTTGGAGGTGTAGTCTGTTGGATGAGCAAGAGACAGTCCGTAGTGGCACTTTCAACTATAGAGGCAGAATACATGGCAACCACTCATGCAAGAAAGGAATCATTTTGGTTGCAGAGATTGTGTTCAAGTATGGGGTTGGTACATCGAGATATAAGGATAGGCTGCGACAACCAAAGTGCAGTTTTCTTGGCAAAGAACCTTGCTTATCATTCAAAGACAAAGCACATTGATGTTCAGTATCACTTTGTGAGGGATATGGTTGAGGACAATAAGGTGTTGCTGGTAAAGGTGGACACTTTGAAGAATGTTGCAGATGCATTGACGAAGTGTGTGAGCACTGAGAAGTTTTCTTGTGTAGAGAAACAATGGGCATTACAGGGTTGTACCATTGACTAAGCTCTCATGTGGTCCCCCGTGGAAAGAAAACAACAAGTGGGAGAACAAGCGCCCCAGGGAAAAAAAAATTGGACCCCATATTAGGTGGGCAAACCTACCTATGGTTTTTGTACATGGTTTTGGGCATGATGGTTTTTTGCCCATGGTATTTTGCAAATTCGATCAAGGGAACTACCGTTATGTTCTAATCCAGGGTTAATGGATTAGGGTTTATGGATGCTTTAACGTGTATATATATATATATATATATATATATATATATATATAATATATATATATATATATATAATATATATATATATATATATATATATATAATATATATATATATATATATTGTAACATTGAAAGGAACATAATGAAGAATCAATCTGGTAGTCCGGGTTTTGGGATCCGGGGAAAATCTTTGTTTAATATTTGTTTTATGTTTTATATTCTCGCCATTATTTATTTTATATTTTTTAGAATTCCGATGCAGGTAATTTTTGTACGGGGTTAAAACCTACAGGGCCTATATATCGCTGCTCCATTCTTGAAAATGAAGAGATCAAGCAACAAATCCATGAGTTTCTACAAAAAGGGCACATCCGACCAATGTCCTCGCCTTGTGGGAACCTGATTATACTTGTATAGAAGAAGGATGTGACCTAGAGGCTCTACATTGATTATTGGGCACTAAACAAAATCACTTTGAGGAACAAGTATCCAATCCCATGGATTGGTGACCAAGGGGGCCAAGTATTTCAGCAAGATCGATCTGAAGTCTGGCTATCACTGGGTTCCAATAGAGCCCATAGATGTATGGAAGACCACCTTCAAATCCAAGGAAGGCCCTTTTTAATGGTTGGTTATGCCCTTCAGGTTGACAAATACCCCTACTACTTTTATGAGGTTAATGGATGACATCTTGCGACCCTTCACCAACTCATTCATGGTTGTTTATGTAGAAGACATCCTCGTCTTCAACAAGAGTTAGGAAGAACACTTGCAACACATTCGACAGGTCCTTCATACCATTTGATAGCACAAACTGTGTGGCAACTTGGAGAAATGCACCTTTGGCATGAGCCAGGACCAATATCTGGGTTACATCATAGATGAATGTGGAGTGCATGTGGATTTGACTAAGATCCAAGTAATTCAGGATTAGCCAGCCCCAATGAATCTAACAGAGCTTTGTAGCTTTTTGGGCCTTGCAAACTTTTATCAGAGGTTCGTGTTGGGATTCTCTCATATCACTTGGCGTTTGAGTCAGATTACTAAGGGCGGAGCGAAACCAAATTTTTCCTAGTTCAAGTCCTAGCAGAAGTTATTTGTTGAGCTAAAGCATCGCCTCTACTCTACACTGGTACTCACACTATCAAACCTGCAACAACCATTTGAAATTGAGACAGACGCCTCCTACTATGTTATTGGTGTAGTCCTCACCCAACACGAGCATCCAGTGACCTATCATAGTGAGACACTTCTTAATACAATTCGGAAGTACCCCACCTATGATAAAGATATGTATTCCATCGTGCAGGATTGTCGGCAATGGAAGCAGTACATTATGGGGAAGGAGACGGTCATCCTTACCGATCACCGACCTCTTCAGTTTATACATACACAAGGGAAGTTGCAGAATAATTGCCATCATAAGTGGTCTACATATCTACAACAATTCCAATTGAACATTAAAAACAAAAAGGACAGCACCAATCATGTAGTAGACTGCCTCAGCTGACCCCTAGTTGCAGCACTAACTATTATTCCCAACTCTTGTGGCCACGAGACCTCTGGATAGCTGCAACTATACAAAAATGATCTAGAGTTCGCCTGCACATACTAGCTGCTAGTATATGGCAAGCAAGTTCCTAATTTCCACCTCCATGATGCATTATTATGCTACCTGGACCACCTTTGTGTTCCTTCAAGCAAGCATGCCAAGCTAATTTGGGAGGTGCACTACAGAAAGGTCACAGGACACTTTGTTGTGGAGAAAATTGTGGTTGTACTACAAAAGTACTTTTATTGACCAAAACTCTGACTAGATGTTGGGAAATATATCGAATCATGCATTGCCTCCACCATCATGAAGCCAACCATCAGGAAGCAAGGCCTGTACACTCCTCTGCCTACTCCCAATCAACTGCAGAATCCATCTCCATGGACTATATGTCTAGCCTCCCTGCTACTAAACATGGTAATGACTGTGTATTTATGGTCATGGACAAATTTTCTAAGATGGCTATATTGGCGGCCTACAAGACGAGTATCACAAACGAGGACACCACCAAACTCTTCTTTGAACGAGTGTGGGTACATTTTGGGATCCTTTAGACCATTATATCAGATTGGGATAACAGGTTCCTGAGCACATTCTGGTCAAGCGTCTAGACACTATTGGACACCAAGCTTAGCAAGTCAACTACCTTACATCCCCAAACTGATGGCCAGACGGAGGTCGTCAATAGGATGATAATGCACATACTCTGCATGTACAACTCTAAACATACATGAACCTAGGATGAGAGTCTTCCCTATGCGAAACACAATTATGACAGAGTTCTCCATAGATCGACTAGTCACAAACCCTTTCAAGTGGGTCTAGGATTTCAACCATTGTGTCTGATTGATGTTGTCATGCCTCATGCGACTACATAGACATAATCCACAAATGTATTGTTTGAGGCTCATAAAGTGACCAAATTTATTGAATGCATCCAACACATACTCCAATAGGTCCACGACATCTTGGAGAAGTCAAATTCCAAGTACAAGCAACAACATGATCAACATCATGTGCCACACAAGTTTCTGGTGGGCGAAAAAGTTTGGTTGCATTTGCAGAAATAACATGCTACCGGAGCTCATTGGAAGCTCATATGAATCCGATATGGTCCTTACACCATTACCAAGGTTGTGGGAGACAATGATTTTGAGCTCAAAATTCCCCCATTCTTTGGCCTGCACCCATTGTTCAATGTGGACCATCTTCGACAATACGTCCCACCATTACTAGACATATCAGACATTGCAGAACAACTCACACCAACAGAGTTAAACCGAAACTGCATGGAACATGCCGCAATTGATTGAATTATGGACACACAGATCAAGAACACTCACCATTTGAATATCCAACTATATCGGGTTGTCAAGTTGGCCAACTCTTGCACCAAGCCAAGTGGCTCACTAGGGACCAAGTTTTGGAGAAGTTTCCCCATCTTATGGAGGCACTTAACACAATCGGGACCATTGCTTCCTATGGGGGCACGACTGATCCAGTGGATGTTGGTGGCCACCCGCCTATTCCACTTGGACCCCCACCACTGTCTCTTTTAGTTTTTAAGTTTCCTTAATTATAGCACAATTTATTATTTTTGGCAATTTTTCCGGTTCCGAACTTTTGGAGCCGTTTTGAGGCCCTAAACGACGTTTTTTGGGGAAGACCAGGGCAAACATTGAGAGTTGACTTTTGTTTTCTATTTGAAAGTTGTAGTCCTCAGATAGATATTTATAACGAGGTTTATGTGCGTCAAATGTAGATCATATGCCAAAGTTAGGACCCTGGGAAGTTGATGTACCAATTTACCCAAACGGGGCCCATAGTTTTGGTGCTTCATCTCCTAGAGTTAGGTTTTTGAATGTTTAGGGTTTTCCATTGTTTCTCAATAATAAATAGGCCTTTGAGCCTCATTGTAACAGAATTCAGAGGCATGTATCTGCCACATATCTTCTCAGAGATAAGCTACCATCACTCGAGCTAGTTTATTTCCATTCTGTTTGTATGCTTATTTTAGTATTTGATATTAATGAAATGAAGTGTTATTTCTGTTGCATCTTTGTATCTATGGTTATATTTGTAATTTTTTGCATTCCAGTTTAAATGTGGATCACTACTAGCAAATAGAAAGCACTTCAGGCAAGCTGAATGATGCATACCTCTTACATTTCTTGAACCATACACTCAATCTCACTCTTCTATGCATGTGTTTATCTAGAAGGCCTAATGTTAGGTGACACACTTCCAGGTTTCAAATGAATAACATGGTCAAGATCTCGGACACGTGGAATACCCTTAGGCATTTCTCCTAATACCTTAGAATGATTGTTGATTACGTTTTGAAGATCCACTAGCGCAAAGGATAGAGAATTTTGAACATCTAATGAACATAATTGTACAACTACACCTTGGTGTTCATTTTTTTATCAATTTTGTCATGCTATTAGAGCTTATCACTCTACTTGGTTTCCCTTGGATACCTTTAAGCTCAATTTCCTTTCCTTTTGAGAAATATATTATGAAAAGATCTTGGAAATTAAGGGTCACTATTCCCAATGATTTTAACTATTGCACCCCTAACACAACATCAACACTACACATGTAATATCCCTAAGGGATAATTAACGGTAAATAATCAAAGCAAAATAGATGACACATCACAAAAATGGAAACAGACAATCAGACCATGAAAATGCTTCCATAACATCGTTGTCTACTCATTTTATTAAATGGGAAAGGTGTACAATCAAGGTGTTGGAATGTGTGCATTTGGGCTTGCTTTTAGCAAGCTTGTAAAGCCTTAAATGATCCTTGAATCACCCTCCTTCAGTGCCTTGTCAATTCGGTCGAACCCCTACACTGTAAAACCCAGAAAATGGTGTTGCTACCTGAAATGAAGAGTTGCTAAAGCTCTCTCTACTGCTTAGAAAATTCTGGGAATTTAATCCTGGCCTCTACCCAAGAAACCCATAATAACCCACAAAGGGTTTAGCCAAATCTTGACCCCAGAATTTCGACCCCCTTGAGCTTAACTAGCTCTTGAGCTGGGAAATTCAGCCTCCTCAATGATCCGCTACTGAAATGCCTCCAAAATACCTACAACCCCTATTATAAGTCTTCCCAAGCCTTCCCATTAATTCTCCACCTCAAATTCCCTTATCTCCCCACACTCTCGAAATGCCTATATCAATGACTGCACAGTCCTTGCACTGTTGTGGCTCTCTCTGTTGTTGCAAATCAACCACCTATTGCTGGCGTCGATTATGCTAAAGGAGAACTCCCTCCTTGGGCTGGCACTCTAAGTCCACCGAAGCAAGGGCTGGGATTTTCGCTAGGAAACAACCGATGTGCTGAACACACATGCAGACTTGGCTCACTGCTCAAGCATGATCTTGTCAAAGACAAATTCGAAAATGATGAATGATAACAAAAAATGAGAGCTCCTCCCTCTTTTATTGATTTTCCTCTAAGGCTAACCATGTGGGCCCACATCGACTTCCACCCACCTTCTTCGAGCCAATGAAAACATATTTTCCTTGTGGTCTGAAATTGCCTTCATGGTGGCCCCCATGTTCCACCAAAGTCGTAATTTTTTGCTAAGCAGATATTTGGAGTGCCTCTTAGGCCAAAAATCACATATGGCTCCCCTAGGCCCCCTTTTTCCTAAGTGAGATAATGTGAGTGCCAAAATTGATCAAAATTTTGATATTCCCTTAGTGAAACACTAAGCAGGAATATGACATTCCTCCCACCAAAACATTGTTTGTCCTCAAGCAACTACAAAGAAGGATGTTGTAGTATCTGTTCCCCCTCCCAGGTGGCATCCTCATCCAGTAGATTCCTCCATCGAATAAAAAATTCTTTGATGATTCTGTGATGCAGGTGCCTCTCTCTATAATCCAAAATGGCCTCTCGTTCAAGCACCTAATGGCCTTCATTATCCATACGGGGTAACTCTGTAGTAGCGGTGACCTATTGCCCTAGTGCCTTCTTGAGGCAAGAAACATGAAAAATGTTGTGCAACCGACTCCCCAGTGGTAGCTCCAACTCATATGCTACCTCCCCAACCTTCTAAGCAACATGACAGGGCCCATAAAAGCCAAGTTTTAGTTTTTCAGTCCCCTTTTGCTTGAGCGTAGACTTTTGGTACAATTGGAGCCTCAAAAAGACCAAGTCTCCAACTTTGAACTGCCTCTCAACTCTGCCCTGTCTGCATAAAGATTTTGTTGATTCTGGGCCATTTGCAGATTGTCTTTCAGAGCCCTCAAGATGTCTTGGCTCTCCTGTATCTAATCCTTGGCCTTTGGGACCCTACTGTCTCCAAACATAATGTCAACAAAAGATAATAAATCATAACCATATAGGGCTTGAAATTCTGACATACCTATATACATGTGATGCATAGTGTTGTAGCAGTATTGCGCCAAATGTAGTCATCGTATCCATGTGTTTTGCTACCCTATCACATAGTTACGCAAGTAGCCCTCCAACCACTTGTTAACTATCTTCGTTTGGCCATCCATCTGGCGGTGGTAGCTGGTACTCAAGGTGAGTTTCATACCCACCAATCTGAAGAACTCCTGCCAAAACCCACTCATGAACATGTTGCCCCAGTCACTAACAAATGGTCTTGGGGAGACCATGTAGCCGAAATACCTCCCTAAAGAACATCTCACCACCTGTGAGGCCGAGTATCGAGCTGGAATAGCAAATAAATGAGCGTACTTCGTCAAGCGATCCACCACCACATATATGCAGTCCTTGCCCTGTATTGTGGGCAGCCCGGTGATGAAATCCATCGATATGCTTTCCCATTTTCCCTTCAGAATGGGAAGCGGTTGTAGTAGACCAACGGGGTATGTGTGCTCTCCCTTGTTCCGCTGGCATGTGTCACACTCCCGTATATGCCTCAGAATGTACTCCTTGAGGCCCTTCCATGCAAAGCACTCCCTAATGGTCTTATATGTCTTCATAAACCCCTCGTGCCCTACTAGTGTTGAATCATGGGCAACCTGTAGAATATTCTCCCTTAGTGGGGAGTTGGGTACCAAGTAAATCTGGTCTCAGTAGTATATCACCTCATTCACCACCTAATACTGGTCATCCATCACCAACCCATCAAGGATCTCGCATGCAAACTTGTCCTTGGAGCACTCAATGAGTAACTGTGTCTGCTAATCTGGGGCAATGTTCATCAAGGAAAAGGTGGTTGGTCTCCTAGACAATGCATCAACAACTACATTGTGCTTCGCTTTGACATATTCAATGTCAAATTTATATGCCTGTATTTTTCTCACCACTTTCGCTGCCTCTCTTGTAGTTGTTTCTGCTCCAAAAAGAACCTGAGGCTATTGTGGTTGGTCTAGACCTTGAACCTGTTCCCCACCAAATACTGTCTGAACTTGGCCAATGCATGCATGATGGCCAACATGTCCTTGTCATATATGGAGTAGAGCAACTCATGGGGCAGTAGCTTCTTGCTGTCAAATGCAATGGGGTGCCCCCTGCATCAATACGACCCTCATGCCCACTCCTGATGCATCACACTCCAACACGAGAAGCTGAGTGAAATCAGGGAGTACCAACACTGGAAAACTACTCATGACCTCCTTGAGGTGATCAAATTCCTCTTGCGCTATAGTGGTCCACTCGAAAGCCCCCTTCTTCATCAAATTTGGGAGGGGTGCAACCAACTGTGAGTAATCCTTCACAAATTTCCTATAATAGGTGCAAATGCCCACGAACCTCCTCAACTTGGTCATATTTTGGGGCTATGGCCAATCCTGGATAAATTTGATCTTCTCCTCATGCACTATGACACCATCCTCCCTAATGATATGCCCAAGGTAGAGCATCTCAGTCAGCCCAAACTCACACTTGGACAGTTTGGTATAGAACTGCTGCTCCTCTAGGATGCGCAGTAATTTCTCAAGGTGTTATAAATGCTCCTCCCATGTACAACTGTAGATCAATATGTCATCAAAGAACTTTTCCATGAACTTCCTCAAATGCCCATGAAACACATGGTTCATGCATGACTAGAATGTGGCAAGTGCATTGGTCAACCCAAAAGGCATAACTAGGAACTCAAAGTGCCCATAATGGCACCATAGTGCTATCTTTGGGACATCTTGGTCCCTCACCCAGATCTGATGGTACCTCGACCTCAGCTCAATCTTCGAGAAGAACTTTGCTCCCCTCAACTCGTCCATCAGCTCATGTTTACAGGGAATAAGGTAGCAATTCTTCAACGTTTTCTTATTGAGAGCCCTATAATTAATGCACATCCATAAGGACCTGTCCTTCTTTTTCACTAGCACAACTGATGAAGCAAAAGGACAAGAGATGGGTCTAATGTGTCCTAGTGCCAACAACTCATGGATGGCCCTTTCAATCTCATCTCGATAAGCCTTGGGATGCGATAAGGGGTGGTGATGATGACATGTACCCCTGGCTCCAACTTGACGGTGTGCTCAAACCCCTTGTTAAGAGGTTGTCTCAGCGGTATGTCCCCAAACACCATTGGATACCTATCAAGAATAGCTTGTATCTCTGGATGTGGTGGCTTGGGATTCCCCCAGCCTCTCAGATCCTCAACTCCATAGGCCACTTGATGTCTCCATGTCTCAAGTCAGCCTCCATCCTATGGGCTGAGACAGTCTGTGGGGGGTAAGAGTGCATCCCTCGAAGCAACACGGTCTTGCCATCTGGTCCTATGAACTCCATCTCTAGCTTCTGCCAATTTGGCGAGACTCCTCCCAGTGTATATAGCCACTAGAATCCCAACACAACATTGGTTTCCGATACATCCACCAAAAAGAAATGATCTGTGATGGAGTAATTCCCTAGGGTCACTGTCAAAGCTGGAACATAGCGAGTGCACTGCATGGTCCTATCCCGAGGCACAAGAACTAAGAATCCCTCGAACTCCTCAGTTGTGATGCCCCTCCTCTGAATCAACTGCGCATCAATGAAGTTGTGGGTAGCCCCATTGTCCACCATATTGAGACACACTGCCCCTGAGCAGTGCCTTAGATCCTCATAGCAAAAAATTTGGGTGCCCCTCGCAGCGATGCAAGTACCCCTCCAGTAAGATACTCCCCCTCGTGGTGGTCATCCTCCTCCTCCTTGTGGTGGTGTTGCGCTGTCCTCTCCCGACATCTCAGAATAAGTCTCCTCGTCTGCTTCATTGTAGATAAGACCTCTATAGAGTGAGCCTTGCCAGCAACACACCTGTGGCCTAGTGCCCATGGCTCTTGACAAGTGAAACACAATTTCCTCCAGCTGAGGTCTCTTCTAGTCTCATCATCCAGTTGTGCACGCCCCTGGTTGGCATTCGGTGGTGGGGCCATATTGTCCTTCCCCTTCTGCTGGAAGCCCTGTTTAGGGGGAAATAGTGCACTTGTCTTGGGTAGGGCATCCTGTAGGTCTTAGGCTCTCCCTACGACATCCTGCAATGTAGTGGGCCTATTGGACCTCACCAACCCATGCAATGGCTTTGCTAGCCCATCGATAAACATGAAATTCCTCCTAGACTCTGAGAAGTCTTGGACCATCACCAACAAACATAGAAACTCTAAGATGTAGGTTTATGGACTCTCGGTCTGCTTGAGCTTAGTTAGCTCCTTGAAATACTCCTATGGATCCTTCCTCTCAAACTGCTCCAACACCCTCCTGGTGAACTCATCATAGGTAATCACTCTAGCATGCCTCAACGTGGTTAATTTGTGGAACCACCAGCTGTGGGCTTCCCCTTCCAAGTGCAACGTGGTCAATCCGTGGAATCACCAGTCATGTGATTCCCCTTTCAAGTGCAACGTGGTTAATCCATGGAACTACCAGTCGTGGGCTTCCCCTTCCAAGTGCAACATGACAATCTTGATTGCCTCGCCTTATGTCATTTGGTTAAGTTAGAAATAGACAGCTAACTTCTCGACCCAGGCCTTGGCTGAGCTCTTGGAGGACCCATCGAAAGTTGGGAGAAATAGTCTACCCACCATGCGTTGCAGGTTTGTCCCATGGGCATAACTTCCTCCATTATGTCCCCTGGGACTTGTTGTTTCCTTTCAGCTAGAAGAAACCTTTGAAAGTAATGACCCTCCCAAATTCAGGTCCATAAGATTGATACTCTAGGAAGTAGTCTCCATAGGGTGCTTCTTTCTACTCTGGCTATCCTCCTACTCCAGATTATAACAATGTGGGAATGGTGGATCGAAGGGGTGTGTTTTTGACTAATGGAATGTTGACATGGAGAGATGCATGGTGGTGTACGAGACCCTTCTCCATAGTGGAAATCCCCTTGGACTCCTTTGCCCTTATTGCCTTTGCTATTTCGCTGCCCTATCCCTTCAATTTTTCCGACACAAATCCTGCACTACCTTCAATAAGATTTGGGAAAACTCCTTCTCCTCATCCCTTTTGTCTCCCTCATTGTTCCCCATGTTGGGTTCCTACACCTTTGGTTCTATCACCATGGGATCAGGGTTGGTCTCTAACTGTCGTTCTTTGCTCCTGTACCTCTGCCTCTGGCATGTCACATTCTGCCTATCCTCTGGTGTAATAGAATGCGTTGCTCCCATAGGTTGTGCCAAGTCTATAGCTCTGATACCACTATAATATCCCTATGGGAAAAGTAACAACGAATAATCAAAGCAAAATAGACAACACATCACAAAAATCAAAACAGACAATCAGACCACGAAAGTGCTTCCATAACAGTGTTGTCTACTCATTTTATTAAATGGGAAAGGTGTACAATCAAGGTGATGGAATGTGAGCACCTGGGCTTGATTTTAGCAGGCTAGAAAAGTCCTCAATGATCCTTGAATCACCATCCTTCAGTGCCCTGTCAATTCGGCTCAACTGTTGCGTTGTAAAACCTAGAAAATTGTGTTGCTGCCTGAAATGAAGAGCTGTTAAAGCCCTCTCTACTTCTTAGAAAATTATGGGAATTTAATCCTCGCCTCTACTCAAGAAACACATAATAACCCACGAAGGGTTTGGCCAATGCTTGACCCCAGAATTTCGACCCCTTGAGCATGACTAGCTCTCTAGCTGGGAAATTCGGCCTCCTGAATGATCTATTGCTAAAATGCCTCCAAAATACCTGCAAACCCCATTAGAAGGCTTCCCAAGCCCTCCCACCAATTCTCCACTTCAAATTCCCTTATCTCCCCACACTCCTGAAATGCCTCTATTAATCACTGCACCGTCCCTTTGCTACTGTGGCTCTCTTTGTTGTTGCTGGTTTGGATTATGCTGAAGAAGTACTCCCTCCTTGGGCTGACACTCAAAGTCCACCGAACCAAGGGCTGGGATTTCCGCTCATAAACACTCAGTGTGTTGAACAACACATGTAGACTTGGCTCATTGAGCATGCGTGCTATTGTTAAAGACAAATTCGAAAATGATGAATAATAACAAAAAATGAGAGCTCCTCCCTCTTTTATCGAATTGCCTCCAAGGCTGCCCATGTGGGTCCACATTGACTTCCACCCTCCTTCTTCGAGCCAATGAAAACATATTCTCCTTGTGGGTCAAAAATGCCTCCTTTGTGGCCCCCACGTTCCACCAAAGCCACAATTTTTCATTGAGCCTATAGTTGGAGTGCCTCTTAGGACAAAAATCACATATGGGTCCCCTAAGCCCCCTTTTTCCTAAGTGAGATAATGTGAGTGCCAAAATTGATCAATATTTTAATATTCCCTTAGTGAAACACTAAGTAGGAATATCACAACCCATTTCAGTTACAATCATGGGACTGACCAATAAATGCCCCCCCATATTCAACTTAATCTTATTACACTTCCTTGAACAATTTGTGGTACCTCCATCTACAATCATCACTTGAAATTCTATTGTTGGATATACAAAGCAATTAAGAAGTTTTGCCAATTTGTAATTGATGAAGTTATGGGTACTGCCTAAATCAAAATTTTCCCCAAGTGTACTCCTTGAATCAATCAATATTATTACCCCTTGGTTTTTGATATATCTTTCTATCTCGAGGGTTTGTGGAGTATTGATGTCAACCAATGCATGACAAGAGAGCATTGGAGTAGTTTCTTCTAGCTCTAGATCTTGTGAAATTTCCACTTCTTCATCTTCACAATTTATGTGGAATACCTTATTCTCATTGAATTTATGCCCTTTACTATACCTTCTATCATAATTGAAACATAATCCCTTTGCTCTTCTTTCATCCATTTTTTGAGGAGTCAACCTTATTGGTTTAGGAAAGGAAGCATGATTTTCTCTATAGTTATTAGTGACCAATTTTGTAATGACCATATTTTTATTTCAAACTTTCCTTGTGAGAATAAAAGCATGCTCTATAAATTTAGGTTCAAAGAGACGCACCTCATGTTGAATTCTATCCTTTAAAGTACCCATAAATAGGTTTGACAAATTATCCTCTTAAATATTCTTTACTCCAAGACTCAACTTTTGGAATTATTGAATGTACTCTGTAATAGGACCTTTTTGTCGAAGATTTACTAATTGACTAAAGAATGTGTTGCTCTTAATATCCCCATAGCGCGCTATCAATTCCTCTGTAAAAATGGATCAATATATAACATAATCCTTTTTCTTCACAAAGCCATTGAGACCAAACATATTGGTCTTGTTCAAAAAACGAAGATGTAGTATTTACCTTTTGTAAGGGTGCCACCTGGTGTAGATCAAAATATTGCTCGATTTGAAATATCCATGTTAGAAGATCATTCCCATCAAATTTCCTCATATCAATCTTCAGAATGCGGTAGTTCCTTGGTGTTGACTCACTCTTACTTACAAAGAAAAAAATCACAAAGATGTTGTTGCTAAGCTCATTGTATCCATTATTATATTTTATCTCACAATTTAGCTTCTATGATAATTTTGAACATAAGTTTGAGGAATCTTTGAGAGTGGCTCAAATTAATTTGTTGCTACTAGTCATTACACTTGTTGCTTGGTTACTTCTAACTTTGGGCAAACTTAATACTTGCATAATTTTTAGATCATGTAAGCAAACTTAATTTTCCATGCAATCCTATTATGGCCCCGCTTTTTATCCACTTGGAATTGAGTGCAACAAAACTCCATTTGCTCTAGAATTCAAATAATTTTGCGAATGTGACCATTTGATTCCATTATAAGCCACGCTAATGATGATCATTTTATACATATATCACTTCAATGTTTATGCACTTTAAAGTTCCATACATTATTTTCAATTCGATTGAGTAAACAAAATCTATATACCTTTTAAGTGAAACTTCAAATTAATTTATTGATTGAAATTGAACACCCTTATATACAAAACTCAAATATTTATATTGACTTGACCGATTACAAAACCCTTAAAGTTTGAGCTTATTTCATTGCTTGCTAAATGCTTAAATACCAATCATTCTTTCATTATCTTCTACATGCTTATATACAAATCAATTGGAGGTCTAAATCAAAATAATCAAGTATGGAACTCAATGTAGATATGTGCAAAATAATTTGTCCTAAAAGATTAAGATGTCTTCAAAGCCATGTGTTAACCATCATTCTTATTTAATTTTAAAAAACATTTGATTTTCTTGTTTAAATGATTTCAATGATACTTCTATATATTTGGTTTGGTTGTGATATTTAGTAGAATTAATTTAATCTACAACTATTTACCAATTAATAAATTAAACATGATATTTAGTAGAATTAATTTAATCTACAACTATTTACCAATGAATAAATTAAACATTAACCATGAGACGAAAATAAAAACTTTTAAATTTAACTAACATGTATACATTTCTTTAATTTTATATATATCAAAATTTTATCACTCTCACAATAATTTTTTTGAAATTAATTACAACTAATTTAGTTTAAATATACTTATATTCCTAACCTATATTATAAACTCTAAATACTTTTTTAAACCACTTTATGGAGTAATACTATATATATATAAAAAATTATACATATTAAAAACAATGAAAAATATAAATATTAATAAATTAAACCATACATTTTTTAAAATATAATAAATTAAAAATAACTTAATATAAATTCATTAATTTTTATATAATTAAAATATTTCTTTATTTTATTTACTTATTTTTAAATTCCTATTCATATAAATTAAACCTTAATAACAGATACCTTCAATTTCAATATTGGCAGAAACAAACCCCAAGGTGGGCTTGGAACAAAACCACAAACAAGCCCCAATGTCGCTTGGAAGAAAGCCACCCTAAGGTCCATGAAGCACAAAATCACTAACAAAAATGGGCAAGGCTCAATTTAAATTAATATGCAGTAAACGATATCGGCTCGTTGCCACTCCCGCTCATTTAATGTGTTTGAATGTAAGGAAACTCTGCTTCCATGGATTTGATCTCAAACATAACCAGAGTAATGACACTCACGCAAAATTTCACATTCCGCACTTCACACATACCTTCTCTTAAACAGATGTGAAGATTTTTGGTTTTTGTCTGGAACTTCTCTGTTAATACTAGCCTGCTTCAACGACAGTGTAGCACGTGTTTGAATATGGCAGCGGGAGGCAATGGCGTTTCTGAGGTAAAATTTGTGCCATTTTTATTCCACATCTATAATTTTGAATCGGGTTTTCTTTTTCCCTGAAATCGCAGTAGTAGTTTCGTTTCATGGTCTGAACCTGCTACGATTCCTCCCCTTCAATGCCTTTTTAACCCTTACTAATTTATTTAAATAACCTCAGCGACCACCACGGGCTTTGATAGTTGGCTTACCTGTTAAAGGCTAGTTCCGCAATGCGGAGAACCCATTTTCCATGTGGTCCATATTTTCAATGCACACTTATATTCGTGGATCAGGATTAATAATGGTCATTTGGCGTTGTTAATATCTGCCAGGGTTTAGTCTGAGATGATGGTCCCCATTTTGTTTGCATAACCTGGATACATATTAGCCTTGACACCTGTTTCGAGATTGGACTGTCACCCTGATGCCTTTTGTTGAAGTCACCCATTTATCAGGGATTGCCAATACTTTCAATCGATTTACTGAAGTGAGATATCTAGTAGATAATGGCATTGAATAATAATATTAGTCTATAATTTAGTGTGAAAATAATTGATAGCTATTAAGCACAGTCCACTCGTAACAGTAATGACTATTCGTTTAGCACACATAATCCAGATAACAGTGAGCAGATATTAGATGCTGGCATAAAGGTATACCCATCCCTAGAATTTAACATATTATTTGATAAACACCATACTGTGTATCATTATAGAAAGTCCAATACTTCCGTTCGGGAACAGTGGTGGAGAGCTTTGGTAGCGTCTCCCATATGATTTGAGGCTATTCATACTATGGTAGAAACACCCCTCGCAATTCTGTACCTTAGTAGCCCATGTAATACCCTCCTACTTGAGTTGGGACTCTAGACGGCTATGGCAAGTCCAGCACATGCAAGTTTGGGATGGCTATACTGCATTCTTCCTCAAGGGATTATGATAATGCTATATACAGAAACTAAATCTGTTCATTTATACCGTCATACCGCAATGTTCTTGCGTCACATGCCGTCAGTAGGTTCTTTTTCTCCCCATAAGAGACACAGGTTTAATATTTTTTAATGATTTTGATTTGAAATTTTTCTACATAATTTTAGTCTATTACAAAACCTCCTTATCCTCCTTCCATATGGTAATAGTTTGGCTTGAAGCATATTGGACATACGTTGAGATTTTCTTATTTGCATTTTTTGGAAGTCCTTCATAAAACAAAACTCGAGGGAGTGTGTCACAAGGGATGGACTGACTTTGATTTAAGTGTCAAGTCTAAAAGCTATCTATTCTTTCCAAATTGTCAATACGTGTACCTGAACTCATCTCTTTTGAAACTCATGCCATGAATGGGCAAATCACGGAGAGAATAGAACTTTGGTGAATGACTTAATACTTTGTCAACGCCCCTAATGAAGCAATGTCGTGTTGGATTTATGTTGAGAACTAAATTTTAATTGGTCTTCTTTCAAAATTTATCGTAAACCTTTCTAATTTGGATCTGCAGTCTTTAGAAGTCCAAGTACGTTTTTAGGTTGTCTGCTCCTTCCTTATATTTCTGCAAAATGCTCCTTTTACCTTGATGGCTTTGAGCTTCGCTGATCTATAAGAAGAAAATTGTTTAGATGCACCTTGTTGATTTCCGTAGAATTCACAAACATCATTGTCTATTTGACATAATTGATTTTTGAAGTCTGCTTTTGGCCTATTCTTCTATCTTTGGATCTTTAAAAATATTGTATTTGTTGTGTATCATTTACTTTTGAAATGCTTCTTATGTTGTAGTAGAAACAACATTGTATTATATCAGTCCTTGCATGTGAGATTTAAAGATCAACAATGATGCCTTCCTTGTGCAACACATACTAGAAATCTAACATATAAACTCCAGCTCCCACATTTAAGAAATCTACATCTTTCTTGAAAATATCAATCCTAGTTGTGATATGATGTGTCAACTTAGCATAAATAGAGAAATTTGAGTTTAGTAGGTTACTTATAAGAAGGAAATGCTTGAGGTATATTGAGTCCTGTTGCCTCAAAATCTAGCAGGCCTTGTAAGAGGCCTCACAAAGAAAAAGCCAAACTATGACACAACAATGAGGTGGATGCCACTATCACTTGAACACTCCACCTCTCGCTCTTTAGTGGAATTTCACCACATGGGAGGCTTCCCAGTATAGGTCACCTAAGGGTATTCTAGGTTGATAAGATCAAGGTGACACTTTAGAAGGCAAAATCAAGGTACTTCACACTGGGAACAAGGCACAATTTTTTGTAATATGGAATAATGTACCTATGAAAAGCCTATGAGATGCAACTCAAAATGGCACATCTACGCGTACAAGCAAAGGGAAAAGGTTTGTTTGCAAGATATGATCAACAAACATAATGACAAACCTTCAAATGACCCTAAGTTGAAGCTTTATGCAAAATTAGGGTTTCACTAGCCTTAGAATTGCCTAGGGTTGATGATGTTAGCCCTAGAGATGCATTTCTAATTAAGAAAATTGCTAGATTTTGATGTTATAAGGTTCAACAAGGTAAAAGAGTCCCAAATCAGCTCAAACGTTGAAGCCCTAGTTGAATTTGGCTTGAGCCCTAACCCTAGTGGCTTTCCTTGAAGAGCTAAAATTTTAGGAAGAGAGCAAGAAGGTAGAATTTTAAGGTTTTTGATAAACAAGATGGTTGCCAATGCCTTCTATCTACTTGGATGATGGAGTCCTAGGAACTTTAACCATGGGAATATTGAACCCTCGAAGGGAGTAAAGGGAAAAACTCTAAGTTTTCACTTGCTAACCCTAGCTATCATTTACGAGGGGAGAAATTCACTAGAAAAATGCTCTCTAGGAGATTTTCTTGGGAGTTCAAGGATACAAGATTAAAGCATGCAGGAATTACCAAGCATTTCTTGTAAACATAAGCATTTATACAAGGAACATAGAAACTCTAGCAATATTCCATTACATGCAATAATCATAAAAGATATTCAACAAAAGGTACTCACGATATATCCAAGAACATGCCTTCTTTCAGTCCCAAAATAATGTCTCCACAATAAGCATTAATCTCCAAGAGCTAAAATCCACACAAGATCACATCTCCACAATTAGCGAAATACAAAAGACAATTTGAATCTTGATCCTCTATTTATATGAGGTCTACCATCTCTAATTTATGACTAAAATTCGCTACACAAGTTTGATTTTGAGTGGACATAAAGTAAATTTGGGTTACAAGCCAACCCATTAGCTTAACAACTAAATATGCCAAAATAAGGCCACACATGTGAGTCGTAAGCTTAAAGGAGTGATGATGTCATGCCTTTTTAGGGCTCCAAATGCTCCATCAAGGCAAAGCAAAGGTTGAAAGTGTCTCCAAGCATCATGATCATCCTCCCTTTGAAGCAAATCCTCAAATCAAGCCTCAAGCAACTCTCGAGGTCCAAAATCTAGCTGTGGGTGCCACACGTCATCTCCTTGGGTGCCAAGTAGGCAACGTGTTGCCTTCTCTCTCTAACATTGGGGCTCCATCAGGTGCAACAAGCCTTCCTCAATCATTGTAGGGATGACCATCCTCATCTGGGCCCTGGATCATGGCATACCCATCAAGTAGTGTCAAGGCTAGCCCGAGGGCATGCTGGGTCCACTGGTATATCATCAAGAATCCTCAATGCTAGGCAATAGAAGCCCAACGTTCTGGTTCTTGGGGGTGCTCTAGGATGTATATCAATTGCTCAAGTCATTAAAGGGCCCAACGCTCTGTTAAAAGTGGGCAATGCCACATTTGCTAAGTCATCATGCTTTATGTAATGTAATGTATGGCCTGGGCATCATGTGGAGTAGGGTGCCCTCAAGGTCTTTGCTGCTCTAGATCACCTGGCAAAACCAACTCAAACTCAAGTGAAAACAACCATTCATTAGAGACTATGATCATTATTGCGTCTAAGTGGACCATACTTAAATGTTAAGGGCATATTAATACTTCAAACTGGGATCACCTTCAAATATCTAACTAGACCAATCCCGTAAAGGTGTTGCCTACCTTTGTAGGGG
Organism: Pinus taeda; assembly: GCA_000404065.3. Lineage (NCBI taxonomy): Eukaryota > Viridiplantae > Streptophyta > Pinopsida > Pinales > Pinaceae > Pinus > Pinus taeda. The sequence continues at coordinate 55,807 of APFE031086470.1, read as the reverse complement.
TGGCTAAGCAGTCAACACTATTAGGTGCTTCCAGCACCCAAGGGAAGGTGGCATTTCCAAGGTTAGCCCTTTAATCAATAGGTGTTAATGAAAGTAAGTGGCGATAGAGGGGAAAAGACTTCATGGCCAAGTGCCATGGTCAGGGGACTAACTAGTGGGAGTCCACATCTTGAGTGTATAAATGTAATGGAGGGAGAAATCGTGGATGCATGAGTTACCCTGCTTGACCTCTTTCCACCCCTTTGGTGCACCTTTCACTTATTTTTGAAAATGCTTTGTATTTTGGTGCATAGCTCAAAGATCAAAACTTTCTCTTTATGATATAACATTTAATTTACCCCTTAAGATGAGGCATTTTATCACTCATCGGGGTTGGGACATGTAAGGGTTCCCTTTGGTGAGATGAAGCTTCAAGTTCTCGGGAACTAGGTAATGGCTAATGAGGGTAAAGCTCATGCTAGGCTTTTTCCTACGTGCTATCTTATGTCTCGGCCATCTTTTGCATTTTGACTTTTCTTTTTCATTCATTGTGGCCATTTTATGCTTTTCCATTCTTTTAGCTGCAACAACCTCTAGACCAATGTTTTCCAACTCTACTCAAGGATGTGGATAAGAGGGTGCTAAATCCCAATGAACCAATGATAGTTAAACCCGAAGAATGGAGATGGTATCATGGGGTAATAATGTGTTATGGACGATGTTAAGTATGGTAAAGAGAGAATGAACACACTATCTCAATCCAGGTCTTCCAATAGTGCCCCTTCTATAACCCTAAGGCCTTACGGGAAGTCCCACTGGACTAGGGCTAAAGATTAAACCCCTTGGTATGGTGAGAGAACAAGTTTACAGTCAAGATTGGTCAATCATCCATGTCGCCCCTTTATCCATACTAAATGCCCAAAACATTAAGTAAAAACACTCGATTGCAAAATGATCAAAGTACCTATTGAGTAGTAGCCCACCTTCATCCAAGAGGAATGTCGGATGGTGAGAGGTGTGCGACTGGTGTAGACGGTGGAGGAAATGGCATATCGTCATCATCAAGAAAATGTGTAGGGATATTGGTTGGTTCGTTGTCCAAAATAGGAGAAAACGTTTTCTCTTATGGGGTTACCCATTTTGGAGGGTCACATGTCCCACATATTTTCCATGCATCCAAATCATCTAGTTATTAAGATTACTCCTTTCCATCACAAAGGATCCTCAAATTAACTTGCATGCTTTGTTGGTCCATATCTAGAAAATATGAATTGCCCAACAACTCCAAAAGACGTGTTTAACCATCTCCTTTTAGAAAATAATGCAAGGTCTATTTGTTTGTATTTTGTTCTTGATTGCTAGGATTAAATGAAGGGTCGACTAGCCCAAAACACAATTTGAATGCTACTCTATTTTTCCAAATGTGTTGACATCTTTTGTTATCCATTATTCTTACGTGTTTCTAAACCCCAATTTTGTATTTACAATATTTGTAATATTGATAGTATTGTAATTGAAAGACTAGTTGAGTGCACTAAACGTTTTCCACTGTCATAGTTCCTCATTGATTCACCATAGTTCAAGCCTTAGTCTATCGATGCTTAAGCATTCCAATTTCATTTTGAACATAATCTACTCTACAAATATTGTTGGGGATTGAGGGAACCAAAGAATAGAGAACAAAAACTAAAGAAATAAAAGTAAGAGTAATTAAGCTCCAAGATGATGGGTGGTGTCTAAAGACATCGTTACAACTCTTAAGCACAACACATTGTGATCAGAATATCACAATGCATGATTTGATAATAATAAATTTGATATAATATTCGACCCATAGGATCCTTTATTTATAGTGTCCAAATCTAACCAATTTCCTTGAATTGTGGAAGATTTGGTCCACAAGTGAGTGTCAATAGTTTCAATGAAATATGCGCTATTCTGTCAACGAGTTAACTTTTCTAGTCAACCCAATTTTCATCAGATAGTCAATTGCTTGAGTCGATACTACCATCTAGTTGATTCCTCCAACCACCCAATTGACAGTCCCGCTAGGTAACTACTCGACTGACTGTTTGCTAGTCAATTGCTCGACTAACTTGCTGACCATTCAGTCAATTGCTTTGCCAGTTGACCACTCGACTAAACATCTCTAGTTAGTTGATCCCTTGACTGACTGTCTGTAGAAGCTTTAGAGATGTGATGAACCAACATAACCTTAGGTTCCAACCCCCTCCCCCCCATTTAACACATCGTTCTAGGGATTTAAGAGGTGAAATTAAGTTAGCATAATACAACTCCCCTCTATAATTATAGCTCCTTGAAGCCATAACATATCAGGTAGCTTAATAAACTTGTCTTTAGACAATGTCTTTGTAAATATATGAACAATTTGATCATCTGTGTTGCAATAGACAAGAGTAACAACCTTCTCTTGAACCAACTGTTGTAGGTACTGAGCATTAAGTTCGACATGCTCAAGTACAACTCCCCTCCATAATTGTAGCTCCTTGAAGCCATAACATATAAGGTAGCTTAATAAACTTGTCTTTAGACTATGTCTTTGTAAATATATTAACAATTTGATCATCTATCATGCAATAGACAAAAGTAACGACCTTCTCTTGAACCCACCTCTGTAGGTGTTGAACATGAAGTTCAAAATGCTTCATCTTACTGTGTGCAACATGATTGTTAGCAACCTAAATTATGCTTTGATTGTCACAATAAATTGTAGTCGAGGTCTTGCTAGGAAACCCAAGCTCTCCCATGAGTTGACGTATCCATACTGCCTTCGTCCTTGCATTAACAACTCCATGGTATTTGACTTTTGTAGTCAATAGAGAGACTACACGTTTTTTGCAGGACCAAATCAAGGGTCCAACACTAAAGTGAAACACATTGCCACAAATTGGATTTTCGGTCATTACTATCACCTGCCTAGTTGGAGTTGGTGAAATCAACCAGCAGATCTAATCTTCGACAATATTTGATACCAAAATGAGAGGTACCCTTAATGTAACTAACTATTCACTTTGTAGCTTTCTAGTGGGTTTTTCACGAATCTTGCATAAACTAGAAAATCACACTAACAACAAAGGAAATGTTAGAGCGATTGTGAGTTAAATAAATAAGGATACCGACCAATTGTGTATAAAGGGTAGCATTGAATTTCAGATATTTACGCTCTTTACTTAATTTGATACCCGATTGAAAGGGTGTAACACATGGCTTACAATCTTCCACCTTAAATCAATTCAACAAGTCCAATGCATATTCATATTGAGAGAGAAAAAGACCATTAGGTAATGGTAGAACTTGAAGACCAACAAATAAATGCAAAAGACTATGGTTTGTCATCTCAAAGTCGTTAGCAAGTCGACTAATCTAAGAATGTGATCAATATTATTGCCAGTTATGACCAAATCATCAACATATACATCAACAATCAAAGTATCACCTTTAATGTGTAATATATAAAGATTGTGATAAGATTCATAGCTTTTGAACCCAAGATTGAGAAATAATTGATCAATCTTATCATACCAACCTTGAGGGGCTTGCTTCAAACCATATGAATTTTGCAGGCGATAGACAAAATTGGGATGTCACAAAACCATGGTCTTGCTCCATGCAAATTTTTGCAGATAACTCATTATGAAGAAAGGCACTCTTAACATCCATCTGTTGAATTTGTCATCCAAAACGAGCAACAAGGGAAGGGATCGGTTGAACATAATTAATCTTTACAATAGGGGAAACTGTTTCAGTGTAGCCAATGCCTTCTTGATGTTATTTGTGACCAAACGAGGCTTATGGTGCTCAATGTCACCTTCGTAAGTTAATTTGGTCTTATACACCCATCAACACTTCATGGCATTCTTCACTTGTGATTCTTCAAAAGAGAATCCATCTAATATTGCATAGCCTATTCCTATTTAGGTTGTCCTTTTGCATCAACACAGGAATCTAGATAACAAGTCTCATGAACATGATCCATTAATGCAATGCTAGCACACTACTTCTAATTATGAGTTTGTCGGTTTGAGGAAACATCACCAACATGTGGTCCAACGACTTCAATTGTTTTAACAGCTCACCGAGGCAAACAAGAAGTCACTGAAGTGATATTCAAATTTGGAAGGCTAATCTAGAGAGGTTATGGTTTCAACTAGAGATGATTGTCAGCCGGTTGACTCAAAAACAATGATAAACTAAGTGGGTGAGATATTGAATAAAGGGATAGTCTATTCATTATCTGCAACAATATTAAAGGGATCACTATGAAACAATCTAGAGGAAGAGTTCAACAACTTAATGCGAGAAGACTTCTCATCAAAGATTACATTTCTATCGATAATGATTTGATCGATATGCTTTCGACTCTTCATAGTAGGCCATCATGATGCAAGCAAGACTCTTTGCATCCAATTTCTTTCTACAATTGTTGTAAATATTGATCGATATGCTTTCGACTCTTCATAGTAGGCCATCATGATGCAAGCAAGACTCTTTGCATCCAATTTCTCTCTACAATTGTTGTAAATATGCATCCAATTTCTTTCTACAATTGTTGTAAATATGCATCCAAGCAATGGATCTAAAAATTATGTGGTGGTCGACTGAGGGATTCTTACCACACTTTCTTTCTACTAGAGTCACATAATTGGTAGCTCTAGTCAGAACATGAGTCAAGAGATAGTTAGCAAAATAAATAGCTTTAACCTAGAGCTTAGTCGGTAAATCTTTAGCTTGTAAGAGACATTGAGCCATTTCGACTAGGTTCGATTCTTATGTTTTGCCACATGATTCTGTTGAGGAGTAAGAGGGACAAACCTCTACAAAGAAATAATAGACTGAACAAGTTATTTATTCAAATGGTCAATTCACATAATCTCCTTCATTATCAGATCTCAAACATTTAATGGGTCGGCCGTGTTGCTTATTAATCAATGCCCTAAATTCTTTGAATCTTTCAAAGACATGACTTGTATTTTTTGAGAAATAAACTGACGTAAGACTTGAAAAATCATCAATAAAGGTTAAAATATACTTTGCAGTTTCTAATGAAGGCTTATTAATGCAACAAAGGTCTCTATGAACAAGCTCCAATGGTTTTTGTGCATGCCATGCTCTGCCAGAATCAAAAGGTGACTTATGATGCTTGCTTAGCACACACCCTCTATAGACTCCATCAAGGGGAAGAACCTTTGGTAAACCAACAACCATATTTCGTGTTGCCATTATCTTTAAACTTCTAAAATTCATATGGCCAAGTTGTTCATGCCAGAGCTTGCTCCGATCGTCGCTCTGTGCAATGAGAGTAGTCTATTTAGCATCTAGTTAGGAGAAGTTGTGGAACTATATAGTCCATATTTTGAGTCAAGAACCCCTTTGGTGACAATCAACTTGCCTTTCCTCAGATCTCTAGTAAGGAATTGATTTGGCCAAAATTTGTTAATTTTACTAGTTTATGTTAGTGAGAAAATTGACAATAGATTTACCCTCAAACTAGGCACATGCTAGACATTCATGATTTCACCATGTCGACAAGGCACATCATCGTAATTAGCAATGTTGAGAGCAAAATCATCTGCTAGATAATTTTTTTTCTCAGCCTCCTTATCCAAGGAGGCAAATAGAGAAGCATCCTTCGCCATATGATGAGCACAACCAGAATCAACTGCCCATTCATTTTGTGCTTTGTACGCTCGAGTTATGATCGAGAAAGTGAAGTCGTCAATAGACATATTAGTTGATCTTTTAGTTGACACATTTCCTCTTTGTTGTCTAACTTTCTCCTCCAAATCATCTCACTTCTTCCAACAAGTTTTCTTTGCATGTCTTGACTTTCCATAATAGTCACATGTCTTCTTTCGATTCTTCTTGGTTGATGTCAACTCATCACTCCTCTATTTAACTTTCTTGTCGAGACATTCTTGTCTACTTCCCTTCTCCTTTTGATTCAACTTGCCCTTTCCTTTGAGCAAGTGAAACTAGTGTTTACTACCAAGCTTTCCTTCATCAAGCAACCTTTGTTGGTCCTTAATCAACAAATCACGGAAGGCGTCAAGTGTTTACTACCATCTTCTTATTCTAATCTCCAATTACTGTGCAACGAGGAACATAACATGTCATAAAGTGTTCTTAGATTTGTTAGGACCAATTCAATGAGTTGTCCATCTTTCTTTGGAAAATTCTTCTTGCATTTACCCAACTTCAAGTGTAGTTCTTTAACATGAGCCAAATAGTCCTCAATCTCTCAAAGAAATGGGGATGAATGGAGATCAATGCTTTCTCTAACTGCATGACTTGACTTTCATTGACTTTGTCAAACAATGACTTCAACTTCTTCTAGACCTCATGAGGATAGTCAATCCCACTCATATGAAAATGAATTTCCCAAGCAATATAGGTCGTAATGACTTTAACAACCTCATCTTCCTTTTCGTCAATAACAAACTTCATCTGGCCATCCTTTAGATATGGAATAACATTCTTTTAATACTGCTAAAGCCCTTTGCTCTCCAGTAGGATTTCCATGTTTGGTGCCCAAACAACATAATTTTGTTCATTTAAAATGATTGGATCAATCTTGGAATCCATCTTTAGTTTTCTAATAGATCTCACATGTTCAAAATTAGGTTCGAGTTAATAATCAATCAACCTAGAGTCAATGTTTGCAAGATCTGACTACGCGCAATTTGAAGACAACAGAGCTAGGTCAAAACTTTGATACCATGCTGGAGATTGAGCGAACCTAAGAACAAAGAAAAAAACTAAAGAAATAAACAGAAGAGTAATTAAGCTCTAAGATGATGGTTAGTGTCTAACGACACCTTTACAACACTTAAGCACAACACATTGTGATAAAAACATCACAATACATGATTTGATAACAACTAATTCAATAAAATGTTCGGCCACCTCTTCCTTTAGAAGAATCTTGTGCATGATTCTTCTCTTTCTGTGCAAGGCACACAACTTCTTTAGAAGACTGGGGAACTGTCTTCTTCCCAAAATCCTTGTCTCTTTCAGCAAACTTCTTCTCAAGGGAGTCAAAAGAAATCTCTTTAAGTTTGCCACTTGCTTGCAATGACTCAAGATAATGTGAATAGTTGGGATATAGTGCCTTCACATAGGCTGTGAGGGGAACATCTATTTCAACACCGGTGGCCTTTATGTCATGCGTAATGGATCTTATTTTTGATGCTCAAGCAAGAGGGTCATCATTTTTCAATTCAAGATTGAACAATTTGATCATCAGTTGAACAACTTCAAGTTCAGAGTGTGAGTCATATAATTCTTTGAATTTCTTAAAGGCTTCAAAAACATTTGTAAATGGAAAAATATGGCGACTCACCTCTTCACTTACTGATGTTGCACTCAAGGCATAGGCCTAGCTATTCTTGTTTTCCCAAATGACAAGCTCCTTGTTTGAAGTGGGATTTTCCGGTGCATTGTCTCCTTCTCCTTCACAAACCCCCTTCCACAACTCATTGAAAATCAAGGTGTTTTATCTTCCTGGACCACTCATGGTACTTCTCTTTGCCAGTGAGAACTACTCCCACTATGGATATGAGTGAATGCATCATATAATTCTGAATTGCACCCTAAATAGTCACAAAAAACTGAAATGTTTCTACAATAAAATTGACGCGCCTTTTATAGATATAAACCTTCCAACTCATGCCATCATCCGTTCAAAAAATATATGTGAATCCCCACATAGAATATATAACATATATATCTATGGTATCCAATTCAACATATCTTAATACATAATATATATGCCCATTATATTATATACCATGACCTTTTAAAATGAACTCAACGCACTTTCATAACCCATTATCATGTTTTCAACCCACTTTCATATTTAATGTGCACCATATATGCCTTCAAATGTAAATACATACAAATTTCAAGGGAGAATTATTGTATACGACCTCCATTTATGATGATTATTAACATCACACATAAACATAAGCCGACAACTCAAAAGAGCGCTCATATGAAAATTCTTTTAATTAAAACTTCAACAAAGCACATGATTTTTCAACGATCAACACATATATGCTTTCATACACAACATTCTCGGTTTTCAGCCCTCAAATAACTAGTTCAAATGCACAACATTCACGGTTTTTGACCCATGGTGATTCAACTTACAACTAGAAGAACAATGCAACATATATGAATAGGATATTATGCCAATGGTTTAATACACAGGAAGATGGGACCAATGCATACTAGTATATTATACTAGTAGTTTAACGCACCAATCTCCACACCATTCTTCAACTGATTCAAACTTTTCAATGCAGCAGGTTGCAATGCAATGCCTTAACGCAATGCTTCAACGCGACAAAAATTATGTAGGATTAAACTTCGATTGATTTCAATGACCATACAACCACCGCACCATACACCTTCAATGCAAAGCTTCAAAACAATCTAGCCAATGAACTGTTACGCACACCAACATACAATGATGATTATCGCACTGCTTCAACAAAATCAAATGCAAAGAGACAAAGGACAGAGAATATGGCACGAAATTGACAGGAGTTACAACACAAAAACTAATTTGGGAGTTGGCTTTGATACCATGTCAGGCCAACAGTAACTTTGAATGAATTTTTTGCATTTGCATTAAGATAAAATATGACTATATACAAGGAAAGGGAGACTATTGGGTTTCATGTCCCAATGTCTCTTTGTCTTCTAACTTCTCTTATTTTGCTATTTACAATATTTACATAGGATTCCTAATCCTAAAGATTAGGTGTTCAACATAAAGTATGTCACGACAACTCTTGGTTCCTCAAATTGCCAAAAAAACATCTTTTAGGGCCTCAAAACAGCCCTGGAAGTTTGGGTCCCAAGAATCATAGAAAAATTGCCAAGTAGAAAGAGAACCATTGAGACTGTGGAAAAGGAGGGTGGCTATCAATATCCAATTGGATCAATCCTCCCCTCTTAGGAAGCAATGGTATCCATTGCATTAAGTTCTCTCATCAAATGGGGAAACTTCTACTGAATTTGGCTCTTGGTGAGCCCCTTGCCTTGATGAAGAAGTTGCCCTACTTTGACAACTCAGTCGAGTTGTAAGTGTTGTTGGTGGGTATTCTTTGTCTTGGTGTACATGATCCAATCCATTGTTGCTTGTTCAATGCAGTTAGGATTGAGTTCTGTGGGGGCCAATTGCTTGACTGCCTCCAACTTGTCCAACAAAGGTGGAAAATATGGTTAAAGAAACTCCACATTAAATACTGTGTGCAAGTCAAGGAAAGGGGGATACTGAATTCAAAAGTATTTTCACCCACAACCTTTATGGTTGTGTAAGGCCCATATTGTAGTGGTCTAAACTTCCTATTTGGGCTTGTGAGGTGCTCTATTTTTAAATGTAACTATTACCCACCAAAATGTGGGTAACTCCAGAGGAGAAAAATTTTCTCCTTTGGACAACCAGCCAACAGTCCTACATTGCTTAGTACATGATATTATGCCAGGATCCTCCACCATTTGCATTGGTCAAACACCTCACAATATTCGACATTCCTTTTGAAGGAAGGTAGGTCACCATTCGACAAGTACTTTAACCTTATTGCAATCATGTGCTTTTACTTGATGTTTTGGGCATTCTAACATGGATTTAGGGGTGATCTAGAGAATTGACCAATCTTGACTATAAACCTGTTCTCTCACTTCACTGAGTAGCTTAGTTTTGACCCTAGTCGAGTGGGGCCTCCTTTGAATCGTTAGGGTTATAGGAGGGGCACTACTTCAGAGACTTCGATTTTAGTAGCATGTCTGTAATATTCCATTCTTCAGATTTCATCTGTATTCTTCAGGCTTGTGGTCTTTGGTTCATTGGGATTGACACTCTTTTATCGTCATTTTTTATTTTGGGTCTGAAACTTTGTTAATTTCTTCATACCTAGTTACAATTTTACTGTCTCAACAAATAATGGCAGATTTAAAATAAGCAATGCTTTCTAATCTGATTTGTAACAATAAATATTTTGGGATTTTAACCAAATAAACAACAAAAGTGAAAATACTTGAAACCAATCACATACAATCACATGCAAAAGAGGATAATAGATATATCCTAGAAACACCAGTGTAGGGAAAACAAGCACACGTTGGGTTTTTTTTTTTTGGTCAGTAAAAAAAGCTTCTATTATATTATCAGAAAAATACAAAATACACAAGGTTTGTCAACGACTCTCCCGACTTCACTTCGATTGGATTTGTTGGCTAGGAGAGCTGAAATATAGTGCTCAAGGTTTTTCCATTCAACCTTTATTTTCGAAGGGGTAGACAACCATACATACTAAAAAAGAAACAAAATGAGTAAACATCCTATAGACTGCGTACAAAGGTGGTAGTTAAGGAGGTTGCATGGGTGGAGCTACCATTTGGCCATGTCCTTCGCGCATATGAAAATTGATGTGCTCCATTTTGGCCTCAAGTTCATGCAGGCGGTCATTAGTTTGTCGTTGGCTTTTGCGCACATTGGCCAATTGTTCTAGGATCTCTATCTGGCTATACTGAATATCTTTCATATAGGCCACTAACTCGTTCCTGTCTTCGTATCTGTGCTCCCTCAGGATATCCAGGTTGGCCTGGATTCCTCTCGATTGCCCAACTATCAATTCCATGGTAGCAGGCTGGTCTACATGGTCAGGAGAGCGGGCCGGGTCTTGGGCAATTTGGCCCTTTCTATGCATGCTTTCGGAGTTGTCCTTGTTGGAGATGATTTCTTTGCCGACTCTTGCCTTATGTCGCCCTTGCTGACCACCACCTCTTTGAGGTCTTCCTCTCTAGCGAGGCATTTTTGCAAGCTGGAACTTAACCCAAATTTGGACCAATATGCTATCAAATACAGAATCAAATCCCCCTACCAGACTCATACGTTCCAAAACTAGAGGAGCCTAGAGCTTACAGTGAGGGATCGACCCAGATGAGAGTAAGAAGGACCTCAACACTCAAAGAGCCCAACAAATACTAAGGGTGGCGGAGTCCATGTCCAGACATAGACCAAACTTCCTTGAGACTCGAAGACCATATAGACTTAAGACAAGCTCCCTCACTAGCCAATGCACCCAAATATTTACCTCTCTGTGACAAAGTTCTCTAAGTTCCAACAATAATCTTCCCAGACCTTAACTGACAAAGGACACTATTAATCAACACAGGATAGAAGCTTGAGAAAATACTCCACTTCCCAGAATAGAAGATGGCAATTACATACCTCTAGGGTCCAGGGCCTTTCCCACATCGAAACACAAGCTTATGAGATGGAGAGCACAACCAATTAGGACTTATATGAACCTCTACAATAATGAAAAAGCACGACTCAGAACTTGACAGGGGAGCTCAACACCCAAAATACAAGAACCCCATAAATGGGGACCAATTTCCCTTAACCATAGACACACATAACAAAGGTTGAATCCACTATTAATCAACACAGGATAGAAGCTTGAGAAAATACTCCACTTCCCAGAATAGAAGATGGCAATTACATACCTCTAGGGTCCAGGGCCTTTCCCACATCGAAACACAAGCTTATGAGATGGAGAGCACAACCAATTAGGACTTATATGAACCTCTACAATAATGAAAAAACACGACTCAGAACTTGACAGGGGAGCTCAACACCCAAAATACAAGAACCCCATAAATGGGGACCAATTTCCCTTAACCATAGACACACATAACAAAGGTTGAATCCACAAACTGAACAATAGATATACTTGAATACTAGTGAGCTCCTTCCAGGTCAGAGGTCAGTATTGCTTGCAGACACCTACACTAACAATTACCACCGCTAGACAGAGATAGGGCCTTCGAGAGTGGGGTGGCACCTCTCTAGGATCCCAAATAAATGCTTGAGAGTGACTCGGTGTTGAACCTCCAACACACTTGTCTTTCACAACTTCTCGATGGCCGTTTGACTCTCTGAGCGAGCCTTCTTGGAAACCCAAGCAAAATCTTCCCTCCCAAGTTCCCCTATTCATCTCCCAGTTCACAAAGCTGTTCGCAATTCACATGACCTGAAGAATAAATATGCCTAGAGCCTCTAGAGGCTTCACTATTCGGACAATCCACTAGTAAATCACATTTAAGGTGTCAAGCATGTTGGACGCGTGGAGAGGGGAGGTGGCCCGAAGGCCACATTAGCCAAGGATTAATCATGCCCATTGGGGGGATTATTGTCTTTGTGTACTAGGCGAGATTTGGTTGCCAAGTCACATGGATCTCAGTCTGATGAACTTAGAGCCAAATGCCAACTAATAGCTAGATCTTGGTGTCCCTCAATGGTACCCTAGTTCGCCAACCAGTCTGCCACCTTCTTTCCAAATCTCAGGGTATGAGATATGATAACATACAAAAAGCTATTGATCAACTCTTTGATGCGGACTGCTTGGGCTTCAGGAGAAATTTATTTTACAACAGACTTACAAGAATTTACTCCAACAAATACACAACAAAAGATCTCGTCCCTCTCTTTCACATGGCCCTTATATGACCCATATGTGAGGCCCAACAGAAGAACTTCTGCGCACAAGGAATGCTCGGCCTCACGGCTCGAGAGAAAACTTGGCCTACTTGCTCATCATAACTCGACCCACACATGCCAAGGTAACTCAGCCTCTTTGCTGGTACCACTTTCTTTGGTCTTGCTCTAGCTGGCTTGATCTAGTCTCTTCTCGCTCTTGCTGCCAAATACTGCGCTCCGGTGAATCCCAATTCGTGCCAAATCAATAATGATCTCTCTTTGGCTCGAACCTCCTATTAAAAAGATCAAACCCTAATCTCAACGATTGAGATAAGATCTCACATTACTGAGATCAACAGTCACGAATTAATCTGTCATTGACTTCTTTTCCCCTTTATAAAAAGGTACCTGACAATTAAATTAAATTGCCGTCTAAAGTCCTAACATAGGAAATTCATTAATTAACTGATGTAGGAGATAATTAAGGTGATTTGCTGCATGTTATGGCACCTGATCCATGCATAATCACATTCCAAGCTACAATCACAACACTCCCTCTTAGTGAGGAAGGTGTTTTGCACAACACCTAACTTATCTGTGAAGAATACAAACTTGCTCTTCATTAAGGCCTTCGTCAAGATGTTTGCTACCTGCTCGTCTATGGGAATGTACTGCAGCTTCACTGTCCCCTTTTGCACACAATCTTTGATTAAGTGGTACTTGATCTCAATATGCTTCGACTTGTCATGGAATACTGGGTTCTTAGAGTGTTTAATAAAACTCTCATTATCACGGTGAATGACAGTGAAATCCAACTCTTGATCAAAAAGCCCAACAAGGAGTTTTCAATGCCAAATAGCCTCGCACGTCGCCATACTAGTAGCCATGTACTCGGCCTTTGCGGAACTCAACACAATTGACTTTTGCGTCCTACTATACCAAGAGGCTGCCCTTGATCCGAAACTGATATTGCACCCAACTAGTGCTCTTCCTATAAACTATACTGCCTTCCCAATCCACATCAGTGTACCCCTCCAACTTCACTCCATCATGTTGAGTGTACCTTAACCCATTCTCAACTATGCCTCGACGATATCTCAAAACATGCTTTGCAGGTACCTAGTGAACTCGCTTAGGCTCTACCATAAACTAATTGAGTGTGTTCATGACAAAACAAATGTCTGGCTTGGTGTTGACCAGATACATGAGAGATCCAATCAACTATCTATACAAGATAGGGTCCATTGCCTATGATTTGGAAGTATCGATCTTCTTCTAGTTGGTCACAAGTGGCGTAGCCATGGCTCTGCAATGCTCTATCTTGAAATGCATCAAGATCTCAATTGTGTATTTCCCTTGTCCAAGGAAAATCTCTCTCATTCTTTGCCACACCTTCAACCCTAGAAAGTAGTGCATCAACCCGAAATCCTTCATTTCAATCTCTTATACAAGGTCCCTTTTGCAATGTGCATTGAGCTCCTCAAACCCTGTGAGAAACAGTTCATCAACATACGACAACAATATGAGAGGCTCACCCTTCACCTAAATGTAGTACAAGATTGGGCAGCCTCACTCTTGGTGAAGTCCACACTCTGCAAATAATTGTCAATCCACGCATACCACACCTTGGGAGCTTGCTTGAGCCCATACAATGCTCTCCTCAATTTGTACACATGGGAATCCCTCCCATGCACTTTCAAACCCTTCGGTTGCTCTATGTACATTCTAGATCTATTCCTTGATGCTATTGTTGAGAAAAGCCCCCTTCACGTCCATCTGGTGAATCCTACAACCCATCTGCCTTGCTATAGAAATGATAGCTCTGATGGATGAGTATGTGGCTATCAGAGCAAAGTTTCTTGTCATAATCGATCCCTTCCTTCTGCGAAAAGCCCTTAGCCACAAAACGGGCTTTAAACTTCTCCACGTTGCCATCCACAACATGCTTGATCTTGTACACCCATATGGAGCCAACCACTGAGTTGCCCTCTGGCCATGGCTCAACCTTTGAAACATTGGTCCTCATAATGGAAGAATATTCTTCCACCATGGCATCCATCCACAGTTGATGCTCAGACGCGTCCTGAAAGCTGGCAGGTTACCTGGAATAACGCTAAGGAGTCTTGCTCTATCTGACTGAATATCTTAGAGTACCAACATACTCCTGGTGCTCTCTCAGTCTCTGCTCTGCACACTTGGCCTTCTTCCTCCCTGTACCTAGAGTCTGAGGCTAGGTGTGAGGAATCCCCTATTCCTCATTTTGATCTCTCTGCTCGGCTTGCTCGCTCTTCTCACCAACCTACATGATTGTAGTTTGAGGAATCTGTGTTGAGTCAACCTTTGGTGCTTGCTTCTCCTGAACCTCAATTGTAGAAGAACTCATGTTGCGAGACTTCCAAAGATCCCTCTCTTATTGAAACTTCACATCCCTCCACAATATTGTCTTCTTGAGAGCAGGAATGTAAAAACAATAGGCTTTTGAAGTCTCGCTGTACCCCACAAAGATACCTTTCTCTGTAGTAGATTCCTACTTAGTTCTTTTCTCCTCGGAAACATGGTAATACACAACATCCAAAGATGCAAATCTAGTGTCAATCTGCCCAACGCTTTGTGTGGGATTCTGTTTTGCAAATATACAACAATGTTGCAAGCCTCTACCCATATAAACCATTGCAAATCTTGGTCATGGATTGTGGCCTTGTCCATCCAACAATAGCCCTATTCTTCTGCTGTGTAACCCGATTCTGTTCAGGGTTGTATGGAATTGTTAGCTCTTTCTTGATGCCATCCTGTGCATGGAAGTCCTTGAAGGCATTAGATGTGTACTCGCCTCCATTGTCTATCCTCAACGTCTTGATCTTTCTCCCTGTCTGATTCTCGACTAGAGCCTTGAACTCCTTGAATCTGTTGAAGATCTCTTCCTTATTTTTCATGAAATAGATCCCGGTCTTCCTAGAGAAGTCGTCAATGAAGGTCACATAATATTGGTACCCACTCAAGGATATTGTTGACATGGGCCCACACACGTCTGGGTGTACTAGATCCAAAATCCCTTTGGACCTAGTGTCACTTCTTAGAAAAATGGTCTTGGCATATTTACCCAGTGCGCAATTGCTTCACACCTCATACTGCTCGACCTTTAGTTCTGGTAATGCCATCACTATCTCCCTGAGCACATTAAGTGCTACTTGATGAAGATGTGCCATCCTCCTTTGCCATAACTCTCCCAACCCTCTGCTACAACTTACCAATGCATGCATTGGCTCAAATTGCAAAAGAAACAAGTTGCCCTTCTTGATCCCTATCACTTTCGCTGTCTTGGAGTTCTTGGGCCGAATATACAATTTACCTTCTTCAAAGGTCACAATGTAACCCTTGGCTTCCAAGGTAGCAACTGAGAAAAGGTTCTTTGTCATAACCAGAACATACAACACGTCCTCCACTAACAAGGGTTTGCTGGACTCACTTTGAAACTTGACTATCCCAATACCAGCTAGATGGTACTTGGCATTGTCTCTAAGCTCTATGTAGAAATCCAACTTCTCCTTCAAATTGGTGAAATACCCTTTGACTCCCTTCATGTGGCAAGAAGCCCCACTATCAATGCACCATACGCTGGTGGTAACTGAGTTCGAGAGACATTTAATGAGTGAAAACTCATTCTCGAACCACGCTTCAAACTCCTCTACCTTTGCGGTAGCAACAACTTGCTTCTTTTGCTTTCCCTTCTTCTTATTAGGGCATTGGTTGGCATCATGCCATAACTGATGGCATGCGAAGCATTTAACCTTACTTGGACCTCTCTTCTTCTCGCCCCTAGAAATAAATCCATTGCTTGGCCCTTTCTTAGCCTTAGATTTACCATTGCTTGCTAGGGCAAAGTTCTCTTCTTCGAATTTCTTTTTCTGATTTGCATGTAGGGCACCCTCTCGGATGTCCTCCTAAATGAAGTCATCACACATCCTCTCCCAAGAGGGCAGGTGCTCTTGGCCAACAATATATTTTACGAACACTCCCAATTGCTTCGTAAAGCCATTGAAGGCAATACACACCAACTCAATATTTGGAACTGTGTCCCTAAAATCTGCCATTTGATCTCTCAATTGCTTTATCTTGGGTAAGTAAGATGTCACGACTCACGCTTCCCCTTGGACATTTTTGTGTTATGAAACTTGTCCCTCAGCACCATCTTATGACTCTGACAATCGCTTTGGTATAGCTTTGTCAGAGTATCCCTCTTCGCAAGATCCGTCTCTGACAGATGTGATATAAGATGATCTTTGACCCCGTTGAGAATGATCCTTTGTGCCTTGGCCTCCTTGACCTCATCCAGATCAAGAGCAATTGGATCTGAGCGTGGGTGCACCACTATTGTATTCAGAAAATTCAACAACTTGTTCTCCTTGAGAACAACTGAGATTCAAACCTTCCATTGCAAATAGTTTGAAGAACCCTCAAGCCTATCCCCATATCGAACATTGGTAACCATTGAAGAATTACCCTAGAAGAGATTGAAATGTTGAATTTTGAGCCTTTGTCTTGAAACTGGTGTCAAATCTCTTGGCTTTGTATTAAGGGATTACTGCACTGATACCATGTTAATTTCTTTTAACCCAGTTACAAATTTACTGTCTCAACAAATAATCACAGATATGAAATAGATAATGCTTTCTGATATGATTTGTAACAATAAATATTCTTGGTTTTAACCAAATAAATAACATAAGCGAAAATACACTAAACCAACCACATGAAATTGACATACAACAGAGAATTAACACAAATATACCCCATAAACCTTAATGTGGGGGAAAACCAACAAATGTTGGGTTTCTTATTAAGCTTCAAGAGAAATATTTTTTACAACAGGCCTACAAGAATTTGATCCAACAAATACACAACAAAAGATCTCAACCCACTCTTTGACTTGACCCTTGTAGGGCCCACACGTGAGGCCTAACAGAAGAAATTCTGTGCACAAGGAAAGATAGGCCTCACGACCGAAGAGAAAACTCGGCCTACTAGCTCAAGATAACTCAGTCCACATGTGCCAAGGTAACTCGGCCTCTTTGCTGATATCATTTGCCCTGATGTTGCTCTAGTTGGCTCAATCTAGCCTCTTCTTGTTGTCGTTGCTAAATATTGCGCTCCACTGAATCCCAACTCGTGCCAAATTGATAATAATCTCTCCTTTGGCTTAAACCCCCTATTAAAAAGATTGAATCCTAATCTCAAGCAAAATCCCTAATCTCAACGATTGAGATTAGATCTCACTTTATTGAGATCAACGATCACAACTTAATTTGTCGTTGACTTCTTTTCCCTTTTATAAAAAGGTACCTAATAATTAAATTAAAATGCTGCCTAAAGTCCTAATCTAGGAAATGCATTAATTAATTGCCTTAGGAGATAATTAAGGTGACTTGCTGCATGTCATGGCACCTGATCCAAGCAGAATCACCTTCCAAGCTACAATCTCCACAAACTTTGTCCTGGAGGTTGACGCAGCTTGTTACCCACCAAAATGGGTAATCCTATAGGAAAAAACTTCTCTCCCATTCGTTACATCCAGCTGGCCAGTCATGCAGCCCTTGATAGCCACCCCTAGTCGATGACGGGCCATTATATCTCTGCCACCTGCATCAAACATATGCTTCTCACCCATTCGACAAGAGCACATGGATGAACATGAGATTTCGATCAAAATGTACTTTATTCATTTTGCAATCGGGTGCTTATGCTTGTTTGTATTTGGGCATTTGATATGGATTATGGGGTGACCTGGAAGAAAAAGGGGTTTTGTGTTGAAAATTGACAGCTATGGGATGAATTTCCTTGAATAAAATTTCATTTTCGACCTTTCTAAAAATAGAAAGTCATATCTATCTTTACAACCATGACTTTCCAAAAATAGTAAATCACTTTCCATCAATTCGTAATCATATATATACGATGGAAAATCACTTAGCTTGTCCTTAATCAATCTCAATTGTTTAATTTTTAACTTAATCATCAATATTATTATTATTATTACTATTATCCTCTTTATGATGTTATTATATTATTATTAAAAAGAAATTCAAGTCTCTCAATCATGACACTTAATCATCTCATGTGTAACTCCTCTCAATTAATGCACATGTTACTCTCTCTCTCCCCTAATGGATTCATTCCTCTCTCCCTTTAATGCTCTTACACACCTCTTACACAATTTAATGACTCGTCATAAAAGATACCTCTTACACCTCTTTAATGCACAAGTTACACTTCTCTCCTAAATGCATAAGTTACACTCCTCTCCTTTATGACATAAGTGACACTCCTATTTTGGCATATGTAACTCCTCCTCAAGGCATAGGAGTTACTCCCTCATGAATTCGACCTCCTTGCTCTTCTTATATATTTGTGCGTCTCATCCTCACCTGACACACTTGTGCTTGTGAGAGGAGAATTCGAACTTGAGAAAGATAGAGTTGGAGAGTCTAGAGGAAGATTGAGAGAGAGAGAAAGGATCTTGAAAAGCTAGAGCAGATCTTGGAGAGCCAAAGTGATTCAAACTTCAGTGTTTGCATCAACTACTGCTGTCAGAGATCTTCTTCAAATTTGGGTGAACTTCTTCATTATCTCATTGTACTTTGTATCTTTGCTGAACAATTGATTTCTAATAGAAGAAGAATCTAGTTGGGTTTTCCCTTGGTCATTGACCTAACTTCTTTTTGTCTCACTGAGTTCTTGGCTGTCTTCAATTGTGCATATGGTTTATGTTCTATCTACAATTACTTAACTTATTTTGCAGCTGTTGACGGTGCTGGACTTGCCAACATTCAGGGGATCACCCCGGTATGAAGTCCCAACTAGACCTCACACCGTTTGGTGTGGGAGTCCCATCTGGTATGATGGCCCAGTTGCCATTGTCTTAAGGATTTGCCTCAACTCTTGCTTGTCAGCACATGAGAGTGGTTTGCTTTGTCTTCGGGAAGTGAGGTTCGCGTGCCTGGTGAGTGTAAGTGTACTTGTGTCAATGGCTCTTTCACTGTGAGGGGAAGAGAGTGAAGGTGAGTTCTAGGTTGAAAGGGATCAGTCCCAACTCGGCTAGGAGCACACAACACGAAAGGACATACACAACTTTCGACAGAGCAATCCACTCAGATGCCGCAGTCACAACGTACAAGGTAAGATAACACGTACAACACTCACAGATCGGTCCAAACGAGTGCAACGGTTGTTACAATAAGGTTCATGTGAAAGGTCTGTCTGATGTCCGACAGAGCAGTCGACACGGACAGGACAACATTAACAGCGTATACAACACATTTTAACAGCGTATACAACACATTTCCATTAATAGATTATGCATTACAACAAATGAATCAGTTCAGATGTAGAACACAGGTTAAAGCAACATGCATTACAAGTGTTAAAGATTAGTCTTACAACAAATACATGTGTGAAAACGTGCTGTACTGTTAACATGCTTTTGAATTAAGCGAAAGTTCCAAGACACATCGTTACACCATACATCACTAACCCTGTCAGCGGGGCGTTGGAGCCACTACTTACTCTTCAAAGAAAAGATTACAGACTCTCTTGGCTATGTGGGAGGAGCTGAGGTGAAAAGTCCTTTCATGTACAAATGAGGGGGTATTTATAGCCAAGGGTGAAACTGACCCTTGTGGCTGTTCGACTACCCTCATGACCATTTGACTTCCATGACTCTTCGACTTACATGTCTCTTCGTTCAACAAGTGGGTCCCTTGGACTTCCACGTTACATCACATTGACTGACAACAAGCCCATGGTGAGGATGTGGGTGACATGACTCATGACGTGACCCGACATGACTTGACATGACAATGCTGGTACATTCATGCTACTGCTAGAGTGCATGTCGAGCTGTAGTGCTGCTGGGTGATGGAGGTCTTCATGGTGTATCGTAGCTTCACTTCCGCATGGTGAAGTGCGTGGAATCTTCGATGGTCCTTGGTTTGCTTGATGAAGCTTTAGCATGTTATTCCTTGCTTGCATGTTGGAAGGCTTGACAGGCTCATCTGTTCGCAAAGGTGCTTGTTCGTCGGGTTCGTCCGCTTCGCATGCTTCGTTCATTCGTCTGTTGGTGAACCTATCATTCTGCATGTGCTCTCTTTGTTCATCCCATTCGTCGTCTTGCCATGTTCGTTGGTGTACTTGTACCTACAGTCACTCATGATGAGACGACATCAAATGCAAAACCTTCTAGTCTACCATGACACATGATCATTCGGGTGCAGGTGACTGGGAGAGGCAGCAAGGCTGTGATGTGGGATGATGGCTTCGGGCAACTGTCGATGAAAACTGCGCAAGTCACTGAGAGATGGAGACAGGCGATCTGAGTCGATAGTGACTGTCTGCAAGGTATGGCTCGGATGGGAGGCAAAATTGTGCAAATTTTGGGAGGAATAGTCCAGGTTGCTGGAAAGCAAGGCAAGCATGCTCTGCGCATTTTTCAGAACAAACGGGCAGTGGGGCTGGACAACTAGATTTGCGCAATTTTCCAGCAGAATGGGCCGAGCTACATGAAGGGTTAGCAGGCAGGGATTGTGCAGTTTTTCTGGGGAACTGCCCGGGTCACTGGCAGCCATAACTATACAATTCCTAGAGGGAACTACCAGTTGGCTGCTGTGGTCATTGGCAGCCAGAACTACGCAATTCCGAGAGGGAATTGCCAGTTGGCTGCCTGGGAGACCGGCAGCAGAAATTGTGCAATTCCCAGAGGGAATTGGCAGTATGTTGTTAGAGGTTGCTGGCAAGGAAAACTGCACTGAGGCCGGGAGGCCGACCTGCTGATCATCTTTGCGTAATTTTTGAGTTGAGTTGATTGATGGGCAGCGGAAGGCTTGCTCATGAACACTGCGCAATTTCTGAGATGAACAGTTGGTCGACTGTCGGGATGACTGGCTTGGAAAAATGCGCAATTTTCTGAGGGAGACAGGGATGGGCACTTGGTGTCTATCCGGCATGTCTACGCAATTTCCTCAATCGGTTGAGGGGGTGAGGTCAGTGGCCTCTGCACAATTTTGGAGGGGAGTTAGTCCCGGGGTGACTGCCGGGTCTGACTATCTGGGTGACCAGCATGAGAGTTGATTGGATTGCTTGCAGGTAGCGCAACTTGAAAAGATTAGCTTGGTGCTTCTGTGCTGTTCTGGTTGACAGTCGATCGAGTCGACGGCAGGGTGATGGTCTGGTTGTCAGAGGGGAGTCAGGTTGTCAGAACCTTCAATAAAAATGGCAAAGTGTGTGAACAATCAAAAGATGCATAGGTGATCACACGACACACTCTCGCATGACTTAGCGACGAAATGACCAAAATATCCAGACACATGTTCAACAAGACTGATCGACGGTGTAAGCGACAAATGCGACACTCATGATTGCTTGTTCATTGATTGAGACGACGCTTGCGCAACAGTGAATGTGACTCCATGTGTGAGTGCGACATATGCTTTCATAGCAAATACAATAAGCACATACAAAGTGAAGACTTTAAGCATAACCAAAACATGGTCGCAAGCATGACTTAGACATTAGCATGCAGAGACTTGAATGCAATGAACAAGCAATGCGGATGTAAGGACTCACGCGAGCTCACGGAGTGAACCCGAGTGTGTGCAGTCATCAAGTGAACTCTTAAAGGGAGGCTCTGAAATTGGTGTAGGCCAAAATTTTGGAGGGTGGTTGTAGCCACTACAACACTTGGCGACACACTGGTAGAACTCCAGCTTCTCTGTTTCGATTCATTGCTAGCACAGGGCCTTGGTCTTTCGGGGAGTATTGAATCACTGTGCGAGTTACTTCGATTTCCCCACTTACCCCATGGACATACATGGTTCACCTTTTGCTAACTCAGTCGAACACAATCAAAATTTCACCTTAGAACTCAGTGTTTCGAATCCGGGAAGGGTAGTTTAGCTCGAGAGTTGATTTTCAGAGTATCAGTTTTCATCTCTGGTGTTGCTCCGCTGCCAACAGGCCTGGACAGTACCCCAACAGAGTCACGGAGGAACACACACATTCCTCCATTGCCAGTGAGCCTGGCAGTACCCCGATGGAGTTGCATGCTTCACCTATCTGCACAGTAAGCCTTTCTCTTCTTTCGCCTTTGTATCTTTCAAGAGGGCTGTGCATAGGCACTTATTTATTTTTGGGGTGGAAGAGGGACCCCGACTTATTGAGAGCAAAAGAGGTTGTTCCTTCAGAGAAGCATGTAAGACCTTTGACATTGGTTTGCTCGTTTAGATTTTCCCCTTCTCCGTTTCTACTGGTTGGATTAGCTTAAACACACAGAGCAGAAGGCTGAATACAGGCATGGGGCTTCCCAGTGTGGACACAGGTTCACAGTTGGACCAAATCTTCCCTTACAGACGGTTTGTATTTTCTGTCAGGACTTCATCGGCCAAAGGTTGTAACCAAACACAAAGAAAACGAACACAAGACTGGCCAAGTGTTGTAGTGTCACAAGTCTCTTCAAATTTCAGCCACATACTATATTCAAAAGCCAGAACGTAGTGGTTGGCAACACTTATTTCTGGAAACAAAAATAGTAATATATTAAACAAACAAAATGAACGTGAACAAAAATAGTAAGCAGAATCAAACAAAGCGAAAGCAAAGATAATAAGCAAAACAAACCAAATGAAACAACAAGCAGCAAACAGACTATGTACATGGCACGGGCACGGCCCGACCTATTGAAAACAATGCTTGAGATCTTGGTCGTTGATAGGAAGGTTGTCAATAGGTTGTTAATCCTCCCGTCGAGTGATCGCAAACGATACGTGTATGGGCCAAGCTTCTCATGAACTGTGTACGGGCCAATCCATAGGGACTGGAACTTCGTATGTTTGCCTTTGTCTTCATGGGGCTTATCCCATTTCAGAACTAAGTCATCCACATCGAAGCTAGCTTTCTTCGCAGACTTCTTATCGAACCACCTCTTGATACGGTTTTGGTGGAGTGTGAATTTTTCTTTTGCTTTCATCCTCTCTTCCTGGAGCTTATGGAGAGCATCCATCCTACGCTGAACTAGCTGGCAAGGCTCGCCTTGGGATTCTTTGGAAAGATGAAGAGTAGGCAAGTAGATATTTGGCGGGAGGATAACTTCTTTACCGTAAACCAGGAAGTACGGTGAGGTTTTCAAAGAGGGCTTAGGTGTTACACGGTCAGCCCATAGTGCATTTGTCAGGGCGGTATGCCAGTTATGTTGCTCAGAGAAAATAATCTTCTTGATTATACGGATGAGGTTTTTATTTGTAGACTCTGCTAGACCGTTTCCTTGCGGATAGTAATTTGATGAATGTTTTAGTGCAATACGATTCTGTAATGCAAAGTCATAGAGTTTCAAAGACGAAAAATAATTTGTATTATCAAAAACAAGTGATACCGGAACACTGAAGCATGAGATGATATTTCCCTGGAGGAAGTTGATGACCTCTTGGTCGTTCACTTGTTTGAGCGGAACTGCCTCTGTCTACCATGTAAAGTAGTCAGTTGTTGTTAGGATATAGTGGTGTTGCTTTCACGATTGAGGGAAAATTTCCCCAACGATGTCCAGGCCCCAATGTTGGAATGGTTCAGTCACTGCAACAGGGTGTAGTGGGGCTGCTGATCTTCGTGTTCTGCCAGCGCATCGTTGCTAGACCGGGCATTTGCGGGCATAGGCATGTGCATCCTTGAATAATGTGGGCTAGTAAAAACCTGCTCACATAACCTTGTGTGCAGTGGTATTTCTTGCAAAGTGACCCTCGGCGAGTCCGTCATGCAGATCTTGAAGTACCTTCTCTAATTCCTGTGCCTCTAGGCACTTGAGCAAAACTCCATTACTGTGCTTTCTGTAAAGCATTCCGTGCACCAACTGATATGCCAAGGCTTTCAGGTGCAATGCCCTCTCCTATCTGATAGAAAAGTGAGAAGGTATGTGCCATGCTCAAGGTACTGGCGTACATCTGCGTACCAAGAGGTTCCGTTTTCCGTGGGGGTTGCTCGCCTTATTTCATACATTTCAATCTCTTGCTCCCAACCTACAAGATCTTCTTCATTCTCCAGAGCATGTATTGCTTCAACTGCAAGTCTGCAGAGCCCATGTCCTTTGATCATGTGTACTGGCTTAATTTCAAGATCATATTCTTGCAAACCTGTCATCCAGTTTGCATGTCGTTCTCCTAGCTCTTGTTGTACCAGCGATGCACGAACTGTTGGGTGGGGGACGAAGACTATGTAGTGGTTCTTCAGCAAGTAGGGCTTGAAGTGTTTCACCGCCTTGTAAACTGCATAAGCTTGTTTGTCAATGGCGGGGTAGTTAAGCTCTAGTCCCTACATGCTTGCACTCATGAAAGAGATGGGATGTTCATCATTAGCTTTGTCTTTTTGAGTGAGTACTACAACTAGTGGGTTATTGGAAGCGAAGGTGTATAACAGGATTTTTTTTTGAAATTTGGGCTGTAAAGCGCTGGCGCTTCGGCAATGGCTTGCTTAATCTGGGCGAATGCATGCTTTTATTTCTTGCCCCAGGTGTACACTTGTTAATTTATGGTATGTTCTATGCTTAGAGCAATTTACTTTTTTTTATGATTATTATCCACAGATTAGCAATCACATATACATAAAGTAAAGTGCAAATAGAACATTAAACGATTGACAGAAAACAAGCCAAGACAAGAGACACAAGATGTGGCGGCTAGCCAGGGACAAACCCCAATATGGGGAAACCCTTTGATCAAATCTTCTTTTATCTTCAATAATTTAGCAGAGAGAAATAGTACATAAATCGATTTACATCAATAGCATCAAACCCTAGATCAACCCTAAACTAGGGCAGACAATATCTTGCAAATCGATCGTCAGATCGGCTTGATTCCTTCACCAAAAAATGCGGCCTTTTGAGGAGAGTCAGTTCCACCTACACCGCAGTCTAGAGAGAGAAAAAGATGGTCAACGCTGGTCAAACTTCTGATTTGCAGTTGTAGCCCTAAATCTGCGTCCTTCCTTCCACACGTGTGAGGGAAGAGTCTCTTTCTGCGTAGTAGGAGAAGAGCCTCTTTTCTGCGCAAGAGAGAGAGATGTGATGAGATGAGTGTGTGCAAATGAGGAAAAGACCTCCTGTATTTATATACAAATGTTGACGATTGAATAGATGCGACTCTTGGGCTTCTGAGCCTACATGAGTCGCTGGTCGGCTTGATAATTATTCCATAATCGAAATAAATTCATATCTCCATAAATACTTATCGGAAGCGGATGATCTTTAGATCAATCCTACACCTCTCGACAAGAGAAATCTAATAAAAATATTATCAGCCATGAATAAGATGACCCACATGGAATTTGGCCCCAGTTGCCAATTTTAACACTCCCTCTCGACTAGGGAGAACTCCATCTGCAATTCGTCTGTCGGTCACTACTATTCATCCATCAAATGCACTGCCCTGTACAACTTGATCCATGCTCTACTCTGCTCTATTTTGCCTGCTCTGCTCTGCTCTGTTCTGCCCTGTTCTGATCTGCTCTGCTTTGTTCGAATTATGAAGAAGAAGAAATGATCGAGGATGTATCATACCATCCTCCACTAACTCAAAGTCAGTCTCAGAGTGTGTACCACTGGTCCCAAACCAGTCCTCAACCGACTCGAAGTCAGTGTCATAGTGGGTACAACTCCTACCACTGGTCCCAGACCAGTATCATTGATCCCAGATCAATGAAGGTCATCCTAGCATAGGGAGTATGGTAATAGCATCCATCGGTACTACTATGGTCCCTATCCTTATTTCCCTGCTTATTGATCAGATGAGAGGTACTTCCCATGAGTCCTAGGCTGCATGGGTAGGATGCCTCGACAGGAGAACTAATCAATCCTGTCCACAGGAGAGTGAATCATTCTATCCCACAAGAGAGCGAATCATCCTGTCCCACAAGAGAGCGAATCATCTTGTCCACAAGAGAGCGAATCATCTTGTCCCACAAGAGAGCGAATCATCTTGTCCACAGGAGAGCGAATCATCCTGTCCACAGGAGAATGAATCATCCTGTCCACAATCGCCATGGAGAACACATCATCCTGGTCTCACAGGAGAACTAATCATCCTCCTACACAATCGTCATGGAGAACACATCATCTAGACCTCACAGGAGAACTAATCATCCTGCTACATAGTCGTCATGGAGAACACATCATCCAGACCTCACAGGAGAACTAATCATCCTGCTACATAGTCATCATAGGGAACACATCATCCAGACCTCACAGGAGAACTAATCATCCTGCTACATAGTCGCCACGGGGTGTCACAGGTAAAGTTTTGATTCTTTTACCCTGTACACGTACACCACCAGGGAATGGTGAGCCACCCTGTGGTCATATGTTGCTCCAAGAAGTACCCCGCGCCCCCAGAGCTCCCAGAGCTCAATACATCATATAGGACCCTCATTAGAGGGTCTTTGAACGACACTAAGTCGTTCTCGAAAAGTTAGGAATTTGACCTTCCCTAGGGGCTTTGTTAGGATGTCGGCGACCTGTTCATCTGTACTGATGTGTTGGAGCCTTATTGCTCCTTAATTTAGTGGTACTTGATATCGATATGGTTGGAGCGATCATGAAATACGGGATTCTCTGACAGATGAATCCCACTCTGGTTGTCACATAGGATCACAGTGCTATCCAATGTAAATCCAAACTGCTCACTGAAGAGCTTTCGCAACCAGACTGCCTCATAGGAGGCCATGCTGGCAGCAATATACTCTGCCTCGGCGGTGCTCAAAGCCACTGACTTCCGCTTCCTGCTCATCCAGGATATCGAAGCATATCCCAAGAGAAACAACACCCATAAGTTCTCTTACAGTCCACCACATTGCTTGCCCAATCAGCATCAGTGTATCCAAGTAGTCTCACATCTCCGACAATGTATCTTAACCCATAAGTAATTGTGCCACGGAGATATCTCAACAGATTCTTGGCACCAATCCAATGTATGTGGTGAGGTTCAACCATATGTTGACTTAACGTGTTGACTGCGAAGCATATATCTGGACAGGAGTTCACTAAGAACATTAATGCTCCGACGAGTTGACGATACTCGGTGGCATTTCGTAAAATAGGTCCAACAGCGCTACCGCT
Source organism: Pinus taeda (assembly GCA_000404065.3). Lineage (NCBI taxonomy): Eukaryota > Viridiplantae > Streptophyta > Pinopsida > Pinales > Pinaceae > Pinus > Pinus taeda. Next base: position 28,175 of record APFE031086470.1, on the reverse strand, counting down.
TAACTTCTTAAAGTCAAGCTCCATCGGGGTAGTTACAAGCTTGTAGTCCACCATACCGAATCTTTCCAATATCTTCACCACATATTTTCCTTGAGATAGGGAAATTTCCCTTGGCTTTTGCCAGACTTCAAGTCCTAGGAAATAATGCATTAGTCCCAGGTCCGTCATTTCAAATTCAGAAGCCAACTCCCTCTTACATTTGTGAATGAGAGGATCTACACCTGTTAGAAAGAGGTCATCCACATGCAGCACCAGTATGAGAGGTTTGTCATCTTCAACCTTAAAGTAAAGGTTAGGATCGGCTTTACTCCTAGTGAATCCTAGCTTCATCAAGTAGCTATCGATCCTCTCATACCATGCTCGGGGTGCTTGCTTCAGCCCATAGAGAGCCTTCTTCAACTTGCATATATGAGATTTTCGATCATAAATCTCAAATCCTTCAGGTTGCTCCACGTAGACTTCTTCTTTGATCAAACCATACAAGAATGCGGTCTTGACATCCATCTGATGTAGGTTCCATCCTTGTGAAGCCCCAAGGGCTATGATCGAGCGGATGGTGGTATATCTGGCAACAAGTGAAAATATTTTGTCATAGTCTATACCTTCCTTCTGGGAGAAGCAACGAGCGACAAAACGAGCCTTATACTTTTCCGTACTTCCATCTGCTGCATGCTTTATCTTGTAAAGCCATTTAGAAGTGACAACTGTCTTGTCCTGGGGTCTGGGAACTACTTCCCAAACATCATTCTTCATAATAGACTCATATTCTTCGGTTATAGCATCCTTCCAAGTTTGATGCTTGACAACATCTGAGAATGATGAAGGCTCTTTTTCTATGATCGTGCTCATGATGGTCAGGTATCCCTGATACCTGTTAGGTTTCTTACTTTCACGGAAGGTTCCTCGAGGTGCGGTGTGTCCTTCAGCATCATTGAGTAGCCCCCTAAACCAAGAGGGTCTCTTCCTAGAAGAGGAAGGCTCAGGTGGATCAATAGGATCCATGGGTTCTTCCACTTCAGGCATTGTTTCATCATCCTTTTCTTTTGGTTCCTTGGTGTCAGTTTCTTGAGAGCTCCTCAAAGTCGGAAGATTTTCCACCTTGCTGAGAGCCATATCTTCGTCAAAGGTGACATCATGACTAATCACGACTTCCCTTTGACCGGCTACATAGATTCTATAGCCCTCAGTATTTTCACCATAACCCACGAAGATTCCTTTCTTTCCAGATGCACCCAATTTATTCCTTTTCTCTTTCGGCACATGAAAATATACAGGGCTTCCAAAAATTCTAAAATGAGATACGTCAGGTTTCTTACTGGTGAACATTTCTTCAGGAGTCTTGGAACCCAGTGCTTGATGAGGGCATCGATTTTGTACATATACGGCGGTGTTTGCAGCTTCGGCCCATAGAAACTTCAGAAGGCTTTGATCATGGAGCATGGCACGGACAGCTTCCACGATCATACGGTTCTTCCTTTCCGCCACACCATTCTGTTCAGGTGTAGTAGTCTCCCTCTTAATGCCAACCTCTTTACAAAAGTCATGAAACTTGTTACATTCATATTCAGTCCCATTATCAGTCCTTAAGATCTTGATCTTCTTTTTGATTTTCTTGATCAAGGCTTGAGATGTGTCACAAGACATGACACCTTGCGGACTTCCTCCGGCCTGATATAATGAATCAACTCGAAACCCAAGAGTGAAGGCATCTTTAATATTGTTTTCCCATGCACGTACCTTGCCATCGCTGAAGGTCACCTTGTAGCCTTTGTCTTCCATTGTCGAGATGGACACCAAGTTCTTTTTGAGGTCAGGTACATATAATACATCCTGTAAGTGGATCGTATTACCTTGATTCAATTTAAGAGAGACATTGCCTATACCTTTCACGGGATATTTCATATTATTTCCAAGGACAATTTCCAGGTTAGTTTCTTTCTCTATCAGATTATGGAGAACTTCTTTGTAATCAGTGAAGTGCCTTGAGGCACCACTATCAATAAGCCAAATTCCCAGCAAGTCCGAAGGAGCAAAGGTAGATAGAGCAGTTGGTAGATAATATTCATCCTACTTATTGTCAACAGTGTTAGATTCATACCTGGAATTTCTAGCCTTCTTGAATGATTGTCCTCTTCCTTGATTTCCAGCACTCCTTTTATCTCTGCTATTAGATTTGCCATTCCTTTGATTGCCATGAGAGGGATTTTGATCATCGTCCCGGTGTGATTCCCTTCTATCAGGGCATTCTCTTGCATAGTGACCTGCTTTATCGCAAATGTAACATCGTCCTTTTCTTCCACCCTTAGGTCTAGCCTTTTTTTTTTGATTTAGTCCCGGAATTATTTCTTTTCTTAGCATGAGAAGAAAAGGTAGCAGGAGGACCTTTACGCATGGACATTTCTTGCTCTTCTATCCTTGTTTCTTCTTGAATGCATCTTGCCATTAATTCCTCAAAACCAAGAATTACGTTATTGTTGAGAAGAGTAGTCCTGAACGCGTACCTTTTAGATGGTAATCCTCCAAGGGTTGAGAGTGCCATTTCCCTATCAGTAATAATTTCTCCAATAGATAGGAGATCGTTCTTGATCTCGGTGATTCTTAAGAAATATGCTTGCATGCTCTCATCTTTGCCCTTCTTAATTTCCTTCAGCGTATTTCTAAGAAACAAAACTTGATTTGCATCATTAACTTTAAATAAACTCACCAGTCTATCGTAGATTTCCTTGGAGGTGTTCAGGTCGGAGATGTAGGCCACCAAGCGCTTGTCGATAGTCCCGGATGATCTTCTTTGTTTTGACTTCACCGGTTTTCCATTTGTTCCTAGCAGTAGCGGGTGCATTTGATGGAGGCTCAACAATATTGCCTCTCACATGGTCCAACACTCCTTGATCTTCTAAGGTTAGATCGAGAGACATCTTCCATCCGTGATAGTCAGACTTCTCACGGAGCTTGTTTTCGACAGGGAAGAGTGTTGAGGACCCCATAGTTCTTTTAGGATAACCTTGCCAATCTTCTCTTCGGTGATTGCTCTTGCTCTTGCTCAGGCTTTGTCTTCACCTCAGCTTTGATACCATGTTAATTTATGATATGTTCTATGCTTAGAGCAGTTTACTTCTTTTTATTATTATTATCCACAAATTAGCAATCACATGTACATAAAGTAAAGTGCAAATAGAACATTAAACGATCGACAGAAAACAAGCCAAGACAAGAGATACAAGATGTGGCGGCTAGCCAGGGACAAACCCCAATATGGGGAAACCCTTTGATCAAATCTTCTTTTATCTTCAATAATTCAGTAGAGAGAAATAGTACATAAATCTGATTTACATTAGCAGCAACAAACCCTAGATCAACCCTAAACTAGGGCAGACAAATCTTGCAAACCGACCGTCAGATCGACTTGTTTCCTTCACCAAAAATTGCGACCTTCTGAGGAGAATCAGTTCCACCCACAGCGCAGGTCTGAGAGAGAGAAGATGGTCAACGCCAGTCAAACTTCCGATCTGCAGTTGCAGCCCTAAATTTGCATCCTTCCTTCCACACGTGTGAGAGAAGAGTCTCTTTCTGCGTAGTAGGAGAAGAGCCTCTTTTCTGCGCAGGAGAGAGAGAGATGTGATGAGATGAGTGTGTGCAAATGAGGAAAAGACCTCCTGTATTTATATACAAATGTTGATGATTGAATAGATGCGACTGTTGGGCTTCTGAGCCTACATGAGTTGCTGGTCGGCTTGATAATTATTCCATAATTGAAATAAATTCATATCTCCATAAATACTTATCGGAATGGGATGATCTTTAGATCAATCCTACACCTTTCGACAAGAGGAATCTAATAAAAATATTATCAGCCATGAATAAGATGACCCACATGGAGTTTGGCCCTAGTTGCCAATTTTAACATACATCTTTCTTAATCATGTCCTGCATGGGATTGACTATTTGCGCATAATCCGAGATGAATTTCCGGACGAAGTTTATCTTGTCCAAGAAAGACTGCGTGGCTTTCTTGTTGACTAGGTGAGGAATTCGTGTGATAGCTTGGACCCAGTCTGGATCCACCTTGGTCCTGCTCTTGGCAACAATGTGTTCGAGGAGGTTCCCCTCTCACACGGCAAATACGCTCTTCTTGGGATTCAAAGAAATCCCGTATCTTCGGCATTGCTCGAAAATTTTCTTAAGATGGCGTATGTGGTCTTCTCGTCTTTTTGAGAACACAGTCACATCATCGAGGTATACCACCACGCTCTGCCCAATGGGTCCACGAAAGGCGATGTCCATAATGCGTTGAAATGTTACGCCTGCATTTACAAGCCCAAATGGCATTCGTCTATGCGCGATCGTACCCCACTTAGTATGGAAAGTAGTTTTGAGTCTGTCAGTTTATGCTACCAGAAACTGATTGTATCCTGGAAAACCGTCAAGGAGAGAGAACATCTGTGCCCTAGATACTGTTTGCAAAATATGGTCCATAGATGGAATTTGTCTATACGTGAACGTACCCCACTTGGTACGGAAAGTAGTTTTGAGTCTGTCAATTTCTGCTACCAGAACCTGATTGTATCCTGGAAAATCGTCAAGGAGAGAGAACATCTGTGCCCCAGATACTGTTTGCAAAATATGGTCCATAGGCGGCACGGGGTAGTTGTCTTTGTCCGAGGCGCAGTTAATATTCCGGAAATCGACACACAAGTGTATTTCCCCAGACTTCTTTCGTACAGGCACAAGGTTGGAGACCCAAGTGGAATGACGAACTTTATATATGATCTGTGCATCCAACAATTTAGTAAGCTCTTTCTGTATGAGGGGTTCAAGCGACGGATGTACTTTTCTCAGCTTTTGTTGATATGGCTTGACCCCTTCCTTGATTGGGATGATATGCTGAATGATCCGCATGTCATAAGTTTTCAGGTTGTCATACGTCCACGTGAACACATCTCGGTGCTGTTTGAACAAGCAGGTGAAGGCTTGCCGTTCTTGCTGTGTACAACATGTACCAAGATTGACAAACTTCAGATCCTTTTCTTTTCCCAGGTTTATCAGTTCATGCCTCATGGTGGAACTATGGGTCTTGCTATTCCTTGGCCCTTGGAACCGCTCTTGCAAGTCATATAGCTTTTCCAGTGATACCACACCTTTTGTGATAATGTGGCCTTTCATGTCATCAACTCTTGCTTGTAGAGAGCACTCATGCTCGTCGTCGTCTATTGTTGCATCTTTAAAAACGTCAATGTTGGCCATAAAATGTAGTATTTGTTGATCATCATTAAACACACGTAAGTTATTTATGTTGTCCGGGATAGATGGTTTGTACAAAATTTCAATAGTAAATCTATCCCTAATCAGTGACATTCTTGAGGCTGCATTTGCTAGTGCATTGGCAGCTGCATTACGTGCATGTGGCACAACAATGATATTAAAAGCTTGGAAGTTTGAGATTAGTCGCCATACCTCTTCTTGGTAGTTTTTTAGATGTGGTGATAAACAATGAATGGTGTCACATACCTGCCGTACCACTATCTCTGAATCACCTACCACTTTAAGCATGACCACATTGAGGCTGATGGCTTTCTGCAAGCCCAACACGAGTGCTTCATATTCTGCTACATTGTTCGTGCACTCAAACTCCAAACGGCTTGACACCAGATGCTTCCTATTGCAAGGGTCGATCAGAACACACGCGACTCCTGAGCCGTCCTGTGTCTTTGATTCGTCGAAGTACAAAGTCCACAACTCATCTATACATGGACCACTTGATGTGCTAGTACTACTGCTACTACTGTCGCTGTTACTACTGCTACTATTGGTACAATGTGCTGTACAAGTTTCATTACCATCAGTTGGGAAAGGAAGGAGTCCCAACTGTGTGTCTGGTGGGGTTGGAGTTGGTCGTGCAGGATAACACCCCAACGTTGTCTCAAGGAGGCAGTTGCCGAACATGAGTTCTGCGAGAGCCAACGGTTCATTCTTGCCATTGATGGGAGTGACATTATGCTTCATGTACCTCTCGGATTCTACCCGGATTTGGTTGCACTCGCCCTTGTGTGGAAGCCACATGTGAGGCCAGTCAGTAGCAAAATATCCATCCAACTTGCTGGACCTGTTAGCCTTGAGGTGCAACGCTGCTATTTTGAAGGCTAAAGAGAGGAAATGGTCTGTTTTGCTGTCGTGGAGAGGTTCCCACACGGTCCATCACCCCACTCTTCTCACTCATCCACTCCCATTCTCGTTCACTCATGTCCTAACCCAACTCTTACATCAGAACCAAACCCACTTTCGGCTTGGCACTATGTGACTTAATCCATTGTTGCCCCCATGCACTAATGCGCAAAAAGCCCCGAAAACCTTACCTTTCCGTCCATATGCGCCCTTTATACATTTCTCGAGGACATCCCATACCTCCGTGTCCCCTTGCCATCGATCTGATGACCCGCACTTCACTCAACCGACGTGATATGCTTGATCAATCATCGCTGTTAGATCATTTCCGCCAGATCTAACGACTATCGCGCATATTGCTCGGGCAACAAGCGAGAGGGATACTCGCTCGATAAAGGCAGTTTCCTCTCTCTTCTCCGCTGCTACGTGGCGCCCGATGAATGGAATTGGGCAGGCTTCGACCTTTACCGCTTATCGCCCGATAGAAAACATTTCTGCTCAAATGAAGCCGCTTTTCGGCATTATCTTTCGAGCACGTCCTCCTCCCGATAGCCGTTTGATCTACCTATCCAAGATCTGACAGCTCGGACTTATTCTGCTCTCGCCACGACTTCAGGCCTCCGGCGATTGATCTCCTCTATCCATCTCTCTCGATCCAACGGCCTTCGTTCATGATCACCTCAGTTCGTCCTCCTCCGCCCGACCAACGTCCTGACCGTTGATCCATCCCATCCAACGGCCCATATGCCCCCGTACCCCACTTCCCGTCAGTCACTCGGGGAGGAAAGTTGTTGGCTCTGTTAGTGTTTGTGACAGTCGGATAGTTGAACTGAAATAATGGGATACATGGTTGAAAGGGGAAGAAACAACAACATAATGCAGCTGAACTAACAGAAATGGTCATGGAACGTTGTTGGCACGAGCGAGCCACCTGATAGCGCGGAAAAATTACTAGAATTTGGTTATTGTGTTGTTAGAAAAAGAGACCTCTGAGCTCATGTTT
>APFE031086470.1:0-18735 GCA_000404065.3 Pinus taeda | reverse complement strand
ATTGGGGGGATAAGAAGGATCTACTCTACTACCACACTGAGTTTGGGAACTTAAAGAGGGAAAATGGTGAGTTGTTGTCTGATTTTAATAAGAGGTTTAACCGCATGTATAGCAAGATACCAGCTGATGTAAAACCCACCACTACCTCTGCCAAACTCACCTATGCCAGTGCCTTTGATTCTGACTTCTGTCTACTGTTGAGGTAGAGACGATGTGCTACCTTGGCTGATATGTAGGATGCAACCTCGGAAGTAGAATCAAACATCGTGGATGCAGAGAAGCTCAAGGGGAATGTTGATAGAAGGGGACAGAGGGGCAAACCTTCATCATCTTCAGATCCCAAGATAGATAAAATGACCAAGATGATAGAGTCATTAGCCTCTGAAATCTCCAAATTAAAGGTTGAGCCACACCTTGGGAAAGGAAGAGTTCCTAATACCTTTGCTCCTAGAAATCGAAATCCATATAGAAGAGCTAATGAGCAGTTGCAGATTCTGCAAAGAAGCAAATATGCCAATGAAGACCAAAGGGTGAAGACCCCTTTCCAGAATGTAGTCATGGAAAAGAGCAGTTTGAAGAAAATGATGAGATCCATTGTTTGGAAGACAAAGGCAGTGCCTCCTTTTTGACCTCAGCTGCCTATGAAAAGTCATTATTCAATGACCAGATCAGCCAAGAGTGGGATGGTGGAGCTGTTTTGCGAACTGATGATCAACATAGATATGATTTGAGGTCGGAGATGAATAATGCCAAGGAAACTCCTATTCAAGGAGCTACTGTCCCTGCAATATAGCAAGCTAAAAAGCAGAAACGATCGGCAGTTGATCCCATCATCCTCAAAGCTCCAGCTCATGAGGTAAGAGGCCTTGACAAGTCTCCTTCTCCTTTCAATTTTGAATTAGAAATTCAGAAGCTAAGCATACCTATACCTCTGATTGAACTAGTGAAGAATGAGTCCTTCAAGAGATCTATCCTCGAGGCCCTTGAGCCTAAAGCCATCCAAGCCTCCACTGACTATGTAAATCTGCAAGACGACAGACCCGCTGTTGTTCTCAGCCCAATGATTGAAAATTATGATGACAACTCCCCATCATTCTATGTCTCTTTGACTATTCATGGCAAGATCCTTCATAACTGCCTTCTTGACACAGGAGCCAACCATAATCTAATGCCGAAGGCTATCATGGATGAGTTGGGTCTTGACATTACCAAGCCTTATCATGACCTGTTTTCTTTTGACTCTAGAAAACTGAAATGTTTGGGATTAATCAAAGACTTAGCCATCACCTTGTCTCAGTTGTCCATGAAAAGCATGATGATGGATATTGTGGTAGCAGATGTACCCCCCAAGTTTGGCATGTTGCTTTCCAGAGGTTGGATCAAGAGATTAGGTGGAACATTGCAAAATGATCTGTCCTATGCTACTGTCCCAGTTTTTGGAGGTGAGAGTAGGAAATTATACAGAGAAGCTCAATTGGCTTATATCATCAGTGATGAAAAGAATCCCACTAATCATCCCATCTATGCTGTCACTGATTTTGGAGCCTGTATTCTTCAGATTGAAGAATCCCAGTTGGCCTCCATGCAGCTTAGGAAACCGGTTTGCTAGATCACAGAGGAAGAAGGCCCACAAATTTGGGACATGTTCTTTGATGGAGCTTGCTATAAGGAAGCTGCAGGGGCAGGTGTAGTCCTTGTATCCCCCACATGAGAATGCATTCATTTATCTTTCAAGTTAACTTTTCAAGTCACAAACAACATAGCAGAGTACGAAGCCTTGGTATTGGGCTTAAATGCTGCTAAAGAAATGGGCATCAAAGGTCTGAAGGTGTTTGGAGATGCAAACCTTATCATTCAGCAAGTGAAAAAAACTTTTCAAGCAAAGCATCCAAGGCTGAAAGCATACAGAGATGAGGTATGGATGCTCAAGGGTTCTTTTAATAGTTTCAACATTTCTTACATCCCTAGAATGAAGAACCAACTTGCTGATTCCCTTGCTGTGTCTGCTAGCACGTTTATCCCTTCTTTGCCTCCTAAATTGACTTATGAAGTTCAGGTGAAATATAGACCATCTCTGCCTGACAATGTCAAATATTGGAAAGTTTTTGAAGATGATGAAATTAATAGGTTTTTACAAGTCATGGATGAATTTTCTGAGATGCACATTGACCAAGAAAACAAAACCATTGAGGAATGCAACCAGTCCAAGCTAAAGAACGAGATTGGTCAGGATAACATTGTCCAGCTGCCTAGTAAACATATACCCAAAGGATTGGTGCCCCTAGAGAAGCTGTTTGATCATAATGATGTACTTTATAAGCTTGCCAAAAAAGAAAACGAGTCTGCAGTTCATAGACATAATGTAGGGAGCCCAAACCATCCAAAGTACATAAATCTGTCCACCCACTTGTCTTCTGCCCAAAGTTTTGAGTATTGGACCCTGATGAAACAATTTGCTGATATTTTTGCTTGGGAGTATAGTGATGTTAAGACCTATGACACAAACATTATTCAGCATAAGGTTCCACTCGAGAAGAACACCATCCCTTTTAAGTAGAAGTTAAGACCTATCAACCCTCTCTTATTGCCTTTGATTGAAAAATAAATCAAGAAGGTGTTGGATGCCAAGATCATTGTTCCCCTAAGGTATTCAAAGTGGATAGCTAACCTTGTGGTTGTGAGAAAGAAGAATGGAGAAATCAGGCTCTGTGTTGACTTCAGGAATCTGAACAAATGCTCTTAAAAAGACAACTACCCCCTGCCTAAGATGGAACACTTGCTGCAAAAAGTTTCAGGGGCTAGAGTCATGTCTTTCTTAGATGGATTTTCAGGTTACAATCAGATTGCTGTCCATCCAAAAGATCAGGAAAAGACCGCCTTCACTACTCCTTGGGGCACTTTCATGTACTCCAAGATGCCTTTTGGATTGATGAATGTTGGGTTTACTTTTCAGAGGGCCATGGACATAGCCTTTGTGGGAGAGAAGGACAAGTTTGTCCTTATTTACCTTGATGACATAACAGTCTTTTCCAGCAGTCACAAGGACCATTTGCAACATTTGAAGAAGGTGTTTCTAAAGTGCAGACAGTTTGGAATTTCTGTGAACCCAAAGAAGTCACAATTTGCTCTAGAAGAAGGCAAACTTTTGGGACATATTGTTTCTGCTGAAGGGGTGAAGATTGATCCAACAAGAGTTCAAGCAATTCAAACATTGTCCATCCCAAGGTCAAAAAGGGACATTCAATCTTTCCTGTACAAGATTAACTTTGTCAGGAGGTTTATTCCAAACTTTGCAGAGCTAGTGAAGCACATCACTTCCATGCTGAAGAAAGGATCAAAAATAAATGGACAGATGCTGCAAGAAGCTCTTCTGATGCCATCAAACAAGCTATCATGGAAGCTCCCACTCTAATCAGTCCAGATTACACCAAGGAGTTTTATATCTTCTCTTTTGCCTCTTATGATACACTTGCAACAGTTCTAGTGCAGAAAAATGATGAAGGTGTAGAGCACCCTGTGGCCCTTTTCAACAAAACTTTGAGGGATGTTGAACTAAGGTATGACCTTATTGAAAAACAAGCTTATGCTCTCATAAAATCTTTAAAGGCATTCAAAATTTATATTTTGCATTCCAAAGTGATTGCATATGTACCTTCAGCCTCAGTGAAAGATGTCCTAACGCAACCAAATATTGATGGAAAGAGAGCTAAATGGATTGCAAAATTTATAGAGTTCAACATAGAGGTGAAGCCCACCAAGCTTGTCAAAGGCAAGGGCTTGGCTAAGCTTATGGCTGAGGAAAATTGTAGTTTGCTAGACATAAATTGCATAGGTTCAAATGCAAGTGGTGAACGGATAGAGGACGCAGCTGAAGAGAAAGAGCAGAATCAATTTTTGGTTGAAAATCTAGCCACCTGTGAATGGTATTCTAGTATAGTTCATTTTTTGTAGAAGCTAGAAGTCCCTCTAGGGCTTAGCTCAAGTCAAGCCTGTGCCATTAAGGTCAGATCAACCAAATTCTGCATTAATAAAAACTTGCTTTATTGGAGAGACCCATCAGGGATCCTCTTGAGATGTTTAGACAAAGGACAATTTGTGGAAGTCATGCACCAGTTCCATTCTAGCATCTGTGGAGGGCATCATTATTGGAAAACCACAGCCCACAAGGTCCTGAGAGCTGGGTATTGTTGGCCTACTCTGTTCTCTGATGTATTTTCTTTTGTGAGGTCTTGTGACAAATATCGGAGGTTTGCAGGAAGACAACAGCTAAAATCTCTGCCCTTGAAGCCATTACACACCAATGGTCCCTTCCAACAGTGGGGCTTGGACTTAATAGGTGAGATTAATCCACATTCCAGCGGCCAGCACAAATGGATCTTGGTAGCCACTGATTATTTCACCACGTGGATTGAGGCTAAACCCACTAAGAATGCTAATCATTAGGTTGTCATAAAGTTCTTGAATGAGAATATTTTCACTAGATTTGGTTGCCCAACCAAACTAATCACTGATAATGCAACAACTTTCAGGGCACAAGAATTGGTGGACATGTGTGAATCCATGGGCATTCAATTAGTGCATCCTACCTCATAGTATCCTCAAGGCAATGGCCTGGCAGAATCATCTAACAAGAGTCTTGTAAGGATAATCAAAAAACTGTTGGAGGACAACAAAAAGAGCTGGGATTCCAAGTTGAAGTTTGCACTGTAGGCTGACAGAGTTACCGACAAGAAGTCCATAGGAAATTCTCCATTTAAGCTGGTTTATGGCACTGATGCTGTTTTTCCTATCCAGCTGATTCTCCCTGTGGCCAAATTCTTGCAAGAAGAGCAGGATGAAGAGAATGACATGGCGAGGAGAATGAGTAACTTGGTTGAATTATAGCAGATCAAAGAACAAATGGTTGAGAAGTCAAGAATTCATCAGAAGAAGATCAAAGAAACCTTTGATAGAAAGGCAAAAATGGACTGTTTTCAGGTTGGTGACTGGGTTCTCAAATGGGATGCATTGAAGGAAAAGAAGGGCAACCATGGTAAATTTGATGCCTTATGGACAAGACCGTTTGTCATTGCTCAAGATCAGATGAACAATACTTTCATTCTGCACAATTTGGAGGGGGAAGGTGTCTTTGATGGCCCAGTTAATGGGCGGTTTTTGAAACTTTACTTCATATGAGGCATTAAGGCCTTAATATTGTAATAGGTTTTTCAGTTTTTATTTTATGCAAATAAACTCCATGCCCAATGGAACACTAGGAGATAAGTTTGTTTTGGTTGTTACTGGAAAGGCAGTAGTCTGCAGTTCTTGAAACCTCATAGGGAGACTTTCATCCGCAAAAGGAGCCAGTGTTAGCCTTGAGGTGCAACGTTGCTATTTTCAAGGCTAAAGGGAGGAAATTGTCTGTTTTGCTATCGTGGAGAGGTTCCCATACGGTCCATCACCCCACTCTTCTCACTCATCCACTCCCATTCTCGTTCACTCATGTCCTAATCCAACTTTCACATCAGAACCAAACCCACTTTCGCCTTGGCCCTATGTGACTTAATCCATTGTTGCCCCCATGTACTAATGCGCAAAAACCCCCGAGAACCTTACCTTTCTGTCCATATGCGCCCTTTCACATCAGAACCAAACCCACTTTCGCCTTGGCCGTATGTGACTTAATCCATTGTTGCCCCCATGTACTAATGCGCAAAAACCCCTGAAAACCTTACCTTTCTGTCCATATGCGCCCTTTGCACATTTCTCGAGGACATCTCGTACCTCCATGTCCCCCCGCTGTCGATCTTCCCACCGATCTAACGGACCGCACTTCACTCGACCGACGTGATATGCTCGATCAATCATCGCCATTAGATCATTCACGCCAGATCTAACGGCTATCGCACATATCACTCGGGCAACAAGCCAAAGGGATATCCGCTCGATAAAGGCGGTTTCCTCTCTCTCCTCTGTTGCTACGTGGCGCTCGATGAATGGAATTGGGCGAGCTCCGACCTTTACCGCTTACTGCCCGATTGAAACCATTTCCACTCAAATGAAACCGCTCCTGGGCGTTATCTTTCGAGCACCTCCTCCAACCGATATCCGTTCGATCTACCTATCCAAGATTTGACGGCTCGGACTTATTCCACTCTCGCCATGACTTCAGGCCTCCAGCGATTGATCTCCTCTGTCCATCTCTCCCGATCCAACGACCTTCGTTCATGATCACCTTAGTTCATCCTCCGCCGCCCGACCAACGTCATGACCGTTGATCCATCCCATCCAACGGCCCATAAGCCCCCGTACCCCACTTCCCATCAGTCACCCGGGGAAGAAAGTTGTTGGCTCTGTGAGTGTTTGTGACATGGCCGAAAGGGGAAGAAACAACAACACGATGCAGCGAAACTAATAGAAATGGTCATGGAACGTCGCTGGCACGAATGAGCCGCCTGACAGCGCGACAAAATTACCAGAATTTGGTTACTGTGTTGTTAGAAAAAGAGACCTTTGAGCTCATGTTTGTTTATGGCATCAAGTAGTTAAGAAAACACGGGGGATAGATTAAGACATCTCGAGCCTTAGAGGGTTCGAGAGCATTGTAAAAAGCCTATAAATGGTTGAAAGTTCGAAGTATCGAGAGTTCAACTTTTGGAGACTGTGGATACTCTGTTCCTCCTAGCGTCTCATCTTCATTCCAGTGATACAAGCTTCTTTTGTTGTTACATGTTCAATTGCCATCTCCTCCTCTGTTCTAAGCTTGCACTTGAATAGGTTATTCATGTTTTCTTCTGTGTCTAATGCCAGATAACTGTCATCTTATCTCTGCGTTGATAAATTAGATTTGCAAGCTTCGTTTACTTTCTGTAGCTAGCCATTCATATGTGTTTATGTATGCATCTGCTGGTATAGTCAGTATTCTCCATCTATCCATTGAATCTATAAACTATTGAGCATTAGTGGTCTAAAGCCTTGTCAAGCTGAGGGTGTTCATGCATGTCTTGAGTGGAAACAGAGTTGAAACAATCATCTAACTTGATCCAAACCCCAATTCATTCCAATAGTTCAGAGAACGATATTGAAGATTTATATGTTACCAGGCATCTCTGGAGTTTGAGCTACAACCTAGGAGAGTTTCTTGGAGTGATAACAGGACCAATCCCTACTGAGTAATAGACCATATGCTTCCGCGATGTCCACAACCACTATGTTGGTGCGTTGGTGGACTCGACTGTCATGGGATAGTCGAATGATCACGTCTTGTAATCCACCAACAGATGTTATCGATGTTCGATCAAGTTGGATGATTTGCGCGGATGTCTTGCTCCACTGTGCATTGATCATTTTAGCGATGGAGAGCGGCATGAAGTTGGCTGCCGCGCCGGAATCAACCAAACAGTCGCGTGAACATTGTAGTTGAAGATTTCAAAAGATAGCAGGAATGGAGGGTAACCTGAGTTGGCTTCTTCCATCCGGAGTGTATTGAGCACAGTTGAAAGTGATCTGGGAGGTGCGCTTGCTCCCTTGCTAGTAGAGGTTGCGTCGTTTGTCGATGTTTGTCCCAATGCGCGCAGCAGGATATCTCGCTGACTCTGGATCTTAGCCAACTCTAACAAACTGATGTTTGCTCGAGTTTTCTTCATGTCATCAACAATGTTGTAATCCAGAGGTGGTAGACTCACCGAGGTGTTCGGGGTAAGACGAGTGTTCGTGTTATCTGACGGAGTGTTGTGCATGTTGTTGCTCATGGATGTGTTTTTGTTCGCCGCTGTCCTTCCAGACTTGCTTTGTGTTTTCTGCTTTGGGCTAGCCGGTGGATCGGTCTTCCTTATCAACAGTCTGATCTTTTCTCGCATGTCCCAAAGTGTGGGAGGAGCCCCTTTACTTCTAAGGCTGTAATGGTTCGTTTGCTTCCGGGGCTGTTTCTCGGTGTTCTTCTTTGCCATTGTTTGCGGGCACTGATACATGTTCACCACATGCTCAAAACTTGATGGCTCATTAGGTGCAACCTCTTCATCATTGTACGTGTCTTCCGGTTGCTCCTGCATATTGCTTCCCGCCTCGAGTGTATGATTGCAAAAAGTATTTGTGACTCGCTTCCAGCCTGGACAAGAATTCTCAGGATGATGTTCTTTGTGGAAAGAACAGAATTTCGGATCTGCACACTGTTCGAGTTAGAACACATGCTTTTGTGCAGTTTTTGGAACGAACTAGCTACTGCTTGATGCGCTGGTTGCCTGTCTCTGCCTAGGCGGGTGACTGCTTGCAAATGTGTCCGATCTACGTTGTTTGAGTTCGGACATTTTAGTGGACAAGCTCTTGACAAGACGAGTGAGGGTCTCAATGTCGGTTGCTTCCTTGTCTCTACCCTTTCTCGTTGTTGCTTGGGATTTCCTGCTCACATCCTTGGAGTCCTTCGTCGATTCATCATCCTTGATGACTCCAACTGCACGCAGGTCTTTCTCAACAATGATAGCCTCTTCATAGTTTTCCAATAGTGTTGGTCTCGTAGCTCGCTTGACGAACTGTGGAATGTTGGTTGGCAGTGCGGACATGTAGTAATCAGTGGTGATGGAGTCATGAAGCTTAGTGTCTGCTAGGAACTTGTTCAATATATGTATAAACCTCTGAATGAAATCTTTCACTTTCTCTTTTTTCTCCATCTTGAGGCTTCCCAACTCTTTAAGTAGCATGGCTGGGGTGTTGTCATCAGCGAATTTCTCAAGGAACATGTGTCTGAGTGCGACCCAGTTGTGTATAGAGTTCGGTGGAAGGATGTGATACCAAGCAGCTGCGCGACCAACCAAGGTACATGGGAACAATCTATATGCGACATCATCATAACGTACCTCGAGGGTCTGCAACTATAGGTAGAAGTTGTCTAGGTGGTCTTCTGCCTTTACCATGCTGTCAAGGTCAAACTTGACGTTCATTCTCTCCGCTTGCCTCAACATCTTATGCAAGACGACCAGTGGAGCCAATGGTCCTTGAGTCATCCATTCAAGATTTGGGTCAGCCATTTGTTCGTCTTCTTCGTACTGTTCCTCTCCTTCGGAGTCTGATGTTTCCGACTCTGAGTCTGTTGGTTCGTCTCACCTCCGCCTCCTCCGCTGCCTTCCGCTCCGCCTCCTACACCAAAGTCTGATCTTGATATCACAAGAGTGCGTTGTTCACCTCGCTGGAGGATTGGAGGCTTCTTTTTGTCTTCGATAGCTTCTCCTAGACCTTCAAGTGTGGCAAGGATTGCTTCTTCCACTGATGATAACACAACGCTTGTGGGAGTGGCGTTTGGCTTCCTTGCTGCGCGTGGAAGATGCTGTTTATCTAGGATCAGTCCGACTACTTTCGCGAGTTGGCGAGTGATGGGACGAACGAAGCGAAGGTGTTGATCTGAAGTCTCGTGCTCAACACTGGGAGGTGAGGAGTAACGAATCGCTGAGTCGCGTGTAGGTGGTGAGAGAGAGTGCGAGTTACTACCTTGACCAGATGTTTGTTGAATGTGTGTGAGGGGAAATTCAACCATATACAATTGATTGCCCTCCTTCTAGCGCCAGAAATGTTGATGGTGCTAGCCCCGCCAACATTCAGGGGATCTCCCCGGTATGAAGTCCCAAGTAGACCTCACACCGTTTGGTGTGGGAGTCCCATCTGGTATGATGGCCTGGTTGCCATGTTCTTAAGGATTTGCCTCAACTCTTGCTTGTCAGCACACGAGAGGTTTGCTTTGTCTTCGGGAAGTGAGGTTCGCGTGCCTGGTGAGTGTAAGTGTACTTGTGTCAATGGTTCTTTCACCATGAGGGGAAGAGAGTGAACGTGAGTTCCAGGATGAAAGGGATCAGTCCCAACTCGGCTAGGAACACACAATACGAAAAGACATATATAGCTTCCGGCGGAGCAGTCCACTCGGATGCGACAGTCACAACGTACAGGGTAAGATAAAACGTACAACACTCACGGATCAGTCCGAACGAGTGCAACGATTGTTACAACAAGGTTCATGTGAAAGGTCTGCCTGATGTCCGACAGAGCAGTCGACACGGACGGGACAACATTAACAACATATACAACACATTTTCATTAATAGAATATGCATTACAACAAATGAATCAGTTCAGATTTAGAACACAGGTTAAAGCAACATGCATTGCAAGTGTTAAAGATCAGTCTTACAACAAATACAATACATGTGTGAAAACATGCTAGATTGTTAACAAGCTTTTGAATTAAGCAAAAGTTCTAGGACACATCGTTACACCATACATCACTAACCCTGTTAGCGGGGTGTTGGAGCCACTACTTACTCAAAGAAAAGATTACAGACTCTCTTGGCTATGTGGGAGAAGCTGAGGTGCAAAGTCCTTTCATGTACAAATGAGGGGGTATTTATAGCCAAGGGTGAAACTGACCCTTGTGGTTGTTTGTCTACCCTCATGATTGTTTGACTTCCATGACTCTTCGACTTAAATGAATCTTTGTTCAACAAGTGGGTCTCTTGGACTTCCACGTTACATCACATTGATTGACAACAAGCCCATAGTGAGGATGTGGGCGACATGACTCATGATGTGACCCGACATAACTTGCCATGACAATGCTGGTACATTCGTGCTGCTGCTGGAGTGCATGTCGAGCTGTAGTGCTGCTGTGTGATGGATGTCTTCATGGTTTATCATACCTCCACCTTCGCATGGCGAAGTGCATGGAGTCTTTGATGGTCCTTGGTTCGCTTGATAAAGCTTTAGCATGTTATTCTTTGTTTGCATGTTGGAAGGCTTGATAGGCTCATCTGTTCGCGAAGGTGCTTGTTCGTCGTGTTCGTCCGCTTCGCATGCTTCATTCGTCTGTTAGTGAACCTGTCATTTTGCATGTGCTCTCTTCGTTCATCCCATTCGTCATCTTGCCATGTTCGTTGGTGTACCTATACCTGCAATCACTCATGATGAGACGACATCAAATCCAAAACCTCTTAGTCTACCATGACACATGATCATTCAGGTGTAGGTGACCAAGAGAGGTAGCAAGGTTGTGATGCAGATGATGGCTCCGGGGAATTGTTGATGACAACTGCGCAATAGATAGGCGATTTGAGTTGACAGTGATTGTCTGCAAGGTCTGGCTCGGCTGGGAGGTAAAATTGCGCAAATTTTGGGAGGGACAGTTTGGACTGCTGGAAGGCAAGGCAGGCATGCTCTACGCAATTTTCAGAACGAACGGGTAGCGAGGCTGGACAACTAGATTTGCGCAATTTTTCAGAGGAACGGGCTGTACTGCATGAAGGGTCAGCAGGCAGGGATTGCGCAGTTTTTCTGGGGAATTGCCCGGGTCACTGGCAGCCATAATTGCGCAATTCCCAGAGGGAACTGGCGGTCTGTTGCTAGGGCCTGCTGGCAAGGAAAACTGCACTGAGGCCGGGAGGCCGACCTGTTGATCATCTCTACGCAATTTCTGAGCTCAGTTGACTGATGGACAGCGGAAGGCCTGCTCATGAACACTGCGTAATTCTTGAGATGAATAGTTGGTCGATTGTTGGGATGACTGATTGGGAAAATTGCGCAATTTTCTGAGGGAGACAGGGACGGGCACTTGGTGTTTATCTGGCCTGTGTGCCCAATGTCCTCAATCAATTGAGCGGGTGAGGTCAGTGGCCTCTGCGCAATTTTTGAGGGGAGTCAGTCTTGGGGCGACTGTTGGGTTCGATTGTCCGGGTGACTAAAATGAGAGTTGATTGGATTGCTTGCGGGCAACGCAGCTTGAAAAGACTAGTTTGGTGCTTATGCATTGTTCTGGTTGATAGTTGATCGAGTTGATGGCAGGGTGATGGTCCCGCTGTCAGAGGGGAGTCAGGTCGTCAGAACCTTCAACAAAAATGGCTAAGTGTGTAAATAATTGAAAGATGCATAGGTGATCATATGACACACACTCGCATGACTTGACGACGAAACGACCAAACTATCTAGACACATGTTCAACAAGACTGACCAGCGGTGTAAGCGACAATCGCAACACTCATGATTGCTCGTTCATTGATCGAGATGATGCTTGCACAACAGTATATGTGACTCCATGCGTGAGTGCGACAGATGCTTTCATAGCAAATACAACACGCACATACGAAGCGAAGAATTTAAGCATAACCAGAACATGGTCGCAGGAATGACTTAGACATCAACATGCAGAGACTTGAATGCAATGAACAAGCAAGGCAGATGTAAGGACTCACACGAGCTCACTGAGTGAACCCGAGTGTGTGCAGTCATCAAGTGAACTCTTCAAGGTAGGCTCCGAAATTGATGCAGGCCAAAATTTTGGAGGGTGGTTATAGCCGCTACAACAATAGCACAAAGAAGTTTTGGATTTAAGTGATTGTAACAACACAGAGCTTCAAAATTTCAATATTTTGACCCTGATCTTGTTCCCTTCCCTTAAATGGGAGGGGGGTTAATCTTCGATCCTAGTCTAGTGGGAGCTCTTCTAATGGCCCAATGGGTATAGGAGCGGCACTACTTGGGAAGCCTTGATTGAGATAGCGTAGTTCCATCTATTCCTATTCCATACTTACCACTTTCCATCATACATTACAAGCCCTTATCTCACAGTCATTCTTTGGGTTCAATTGACCCTAGGTTCTTTGGGATTTGGCACCCATACATCCTCATACCTGGGTAGGGCTCAGAACTTTGCCCTGGGAGGTTGATGCAACTAAAAGAAAAAGAAAAAAGCATATCATGGCCACAAAATAAAATAAAAAGAATATCAAAATGAAAGGATGGCTAAGACATACGCATTAGCACGTGGGCAAAAGCCTAGCATGAGCTCTACCTTACTCCTTATGGCCATCACCCAATTCCTGAGCACATGTTGCTCCATTACATCATAAAAGTAACCCTTGCATGTCCCAACCCTGATGAGCAATGAAATGACTCATCCTTAAGGGGCAGTACAACTATTATACATCATTCAAAGCAAGCTCTAACCCTTTGAGCTATAAGCAGTAATACAAAGAAAAAATAAGCAAAAGTAAAAGGCGCATAGGTGGGTGGAAAAACAAAGGCTAAGTTGGTAACTCATGCATCCACGATTGCTCCCTCCTTACATCTATACACTCAAGATGTTGATCCCCATCATGTTGGCCCCTTTGATCATGACACTTGGCCATGGAGTCTTCTCCCCTTTGTACCATCATTATTATTCACTAACACCTATCAATTGAAGGGTGGACTGAGGAAATGTTACTTCCCCTTAAGGGTTGGAAACACCTAATAGGGTTGTCCTTTAGCTACTCCTACCTAGGGAGGAAACACCATTTGTGAGATGAAGGCCAAGATTTTGGAAGGGAATACTTATTTGAAGTATTGAATAACCCATTACATTGAATCTTGGTTCACTTAGATGCAATAATGATTATTGTCCTTGATGACTAGTTGCTTTTACTAGACTTTATGTTGTGATTGTCAAGTGGTTTTGTAGCCCATGTCATGGGCACCTCACCCACAGGTACCCAAGACATTATAGAAGTATATTGGCACCCATAAGTGAAGCATTGAGAGCCTTTGATCTCTGACCAACAATAATACATCATACATCACCTTGTGCACCTCCTGCACTTGAGACATTTTTCCACTTTGCACTACATTTGATGATTCTTCCGGATGATACACCTAGACCCAACATACCTTCAGGTTGGCCTTAGCGCCATATGAGGGATGGCAACTCATTTAGGGTGCAGATGAGGATGGTCTCACCTTCAGAGGCTTGGGAGGTCTAGTAGCACCTAGAAAGCCCTCACCATTGGAGCAAAGTTGGACAATTTTTCACAGTTGGAGACCTAGGAAACCGCTTTGCGGTACCCCAACTAAATTTTGGGGACCACAAAGAGCCATTGATGGAAACTTGAGGGCCAACCCTAAAATGATGATTTTTAGATGCTACTACATCATAGTCAGTGCCTTATAATATCAACGCTTGGCATTTAAAGCTTCCTTAGCAGATGACGTCAACCCTAGAGGTCTCATGACTCACACGTGTGGGCTTTTAATTGCATTTATGTCAAAGCTAGTTGGGTTGGCTTGTAACCCAAGGGTTTCATTGTGATTTCACTTGTTAGTAGGGTCTTTTAGGCTAATATCATGACTCTTCCTCCTTGTATAAATAGAGGAGAGGACTTTTCATTTTCATCATCATCACTTGTGACAATTCGACCTCTTGGAGAATTTCAACCTTCTTGTACCTTTGGGGAGATGTGATATATGGAGCATTTCTTTTATTGGAGCTATACTCTTGTCTTTAGAGAAGTTGCCTTGGATCAATAATTGGATTGTACATGCATATTGTCTTGTAAGTGCTTTATTATTGATTTTTTTTTGATTTTATGTCTAATGTATTGAATAAATTGATGATCTAGAGTTTTTCTATTTTGCCCTAATTTATTGAATTATATGGAAGCTATTACCCACCAAAAGTGGGTGAACCCATAAGAACCTATTTTCTCCTATATTCTCTTCCAGCCAACAATCAACACCCCTTGACAACCACTAGTATTCAATGATGATGTGCCATTCATTTCTCTGCCACCTGCATCCGTGATATATTTCCTCACCCATTTCACAAGAACACATGTTGGAAGGTGGGCTTTTGATCAAAATGTACTTTATTCATTTTGTAATCAGATGCTTATGCTTGCTTGTAATTTGGGCATTTGGCATGGATTATGGGGTAACCTGGAAATAAGAGGGGTTTTGATTGTGATTTTGTTCTCTCACCTTAAATGGGGGGTTAATCTTTCATCCTAGTGTAGTGGACCTCCCCTGATGGCCCAATAGGTATAGGATGGGCACTACTTAGGAAACCCCGATTGAGATAGTGCAATCCCATCGCTCCCAATTTCATACTTACCAGTTTCCTTCTTACATTATGAGCACCATATTCCACCTCCCTTCTTCGGGTTCAACTGACCATTGGTTCTCTGGGATTGGTACCATACATCCTCATGCTTGGGTAGGGCCCAAAACTTTGCCCTAGGAAGTTGATGTAGTTGAAAGAAAAGGAAAAAGTAAATAGTGGCCACAAGTAAATACTAAAAACAAAGAAGATCAAAATGCAAAAAGATGGTCGGGACATACACATTAGTATGTGGGCAAAGGCCTAGCATGAGCTCTAGTCTCTACCTCACTCATTATAGCCATTGCCCGGTTCCTGAGCACGTGTTGCTCGTTATATGTGAAGGAACCCTTGCATGTCCCTTAAAATGAGCTGCTTCACCCTTAAGAGGGTAATCATTGCTATACATCATACAAAGCAAGCCCTAACCCTTGAGCTACGAGCAATAATACAAGGAAAAAATCAAGAAAAAGTAAAAGGCACACAAGTGGGGTGGAAAAACAAAGGTTGACTTGGTATCTCATGCATCCATGATTGCTTGCTCCCCACATCTATACACTTAGGATGAGGTGCCCCATTATAGTGAGTCCTTTTGACCATGGCACTTGGCCATGAAGTCTTCTCCCCTTTGTTCCATCAGTATTCACATGACACCTATCAATTGATAGGTGTCAAAGGGCATGTCATTTCCCCTTACAAGTTGGAAACACCTAAAAGTGTGGTCAATTAGCCACTCCTAGCTAGGGAGGTAACACTCTAATGAGTACAAAACCTTAATTTTAGAAGGGAAGCCTTGTCTTGCAAGCTTGGTTAACTTAGATGCAAAAATGATTAAATGTACCTGATGATGTAGATGCTAGCATCGGATATTGTGTGTAATTGTTAGGTGGTTCCATTGTGGCTTGGGAAACTTAACTGGGGCCCAAGTCCTTCATAGGAGCATATTTGCATCTATAGCAAAGCATCACACGTAGCCATGGGAAACGATAGCACCCATAACATTCCAACACTTTGCCCTACATTGATAACCTTTATGAGATGATGACCTTGGACCAGATGTGCCCCCAACTGACTTAGCACTCATGAGGGTTGGCAATTGTACTCATGGCCTAGAGGAGGATTGTCTCACACCTTGAGACATGGGAGCACCACCTTCATAGCCCTCAACATTGGCGCAGAGACAAACATTTTGACCACTTAGAGACCCATGAGACCACTTTTGTGCTGTAAACCAAAATTGGGGTCCATAGAGGGAGATTGATAGAGACCTAGGGGCCAACCCATAGGAGATGATTTTAGAGGCCCTCTACACATCATATGGCACCTATGACCTTGAACGCTAGCCCTAGGAGAGATCACGATTGCATGACATCAACATATCTACTATTTTGGCTCACACGTGTGGGTTAGAATTGATTCATTGCATTGATAAATAGAGGATTCATTCATCCTTATAACTCATCATATCACACTTTGATTTTCGGCGGTCTTGTGCATTTTCAACCTCTAGTATTTGTGGAGAATTTGGACCTATTGGCATTTTGATATTTGGAGTTAAATCATTGTGCTTTGGAGCTATTATTTGGATGAATGGATGGATTTTTTGCATGTTATCTTGTAAGTGTACCTAACTTTTGAATATCTTTATTTTACATGTCTAATGCATGGAGTATTGTTGATTCCAGAGTTTACAGTTGTGGCCTAATT
This sequence comes from Pinus taeda, assembly GCA_000404065.3. Classification (NCBI taxonomy): domain Eukaryota; kingdom Viridiplantae; phylum Streptophyta; class Pinopsida; order Pinales; family Pinaceae; genus Pinus; species Pinus taeda. The sequence continues at coordinate 2,169 of APFE031086470.1, read as the reverse complement.
TGTTGAAGATATATTGAATGCTATTTTAGATGATCTATTGCATGCATTACTCATACATAACATGTGAATGGAGCTCTCCCATGAAAATTCCATTTTTGCATTGCATAGATAATTGTTTGAAGTGTTGGTGCTAGGGCATCAAAACTTCGGCCTCCTTAGTGACGATTTGGCAAATCTAACACATCATAGACTCCATACTTGTTATACATAAAAATGCCTCATTATCAACTTATAGGAGAATACTATGCTTTTGATTGAAATACACCCCTTTGCACCCCCTTTTCTGGCCTATTTAAGACTATAACACATGTTATGTACCATGAAGATAGCGTTATCCTAGTCTATAACACATTTTCCCTTCATCTAACTTGTGTTACCAAATTCTCATTCAGTCACAAGGTAAAAAGCCGAGTTAACTCACTTTGACACTCTTGTTCACTTAAGGAAACTCCTATAGTGGAATGTGATCTCTATATCCTCATCTGCAACTTTTTCCTATACAAACAAAGCATACAAAAGAGGGAAAGAGCCATAAAGCACAAGGAAGCTTTTTCCCAAGCATTAAAGCTTCAGTCTGTGCACTTTCAACCACTTTTTACATAATTCAAATCCGATGCATGAAACGAAAGTTATGACGATTTTCCCTAGGTCACCTGTTTGAGACTGAATTCTGGAGCTTGCAAAAACCCTAACTTCTTTGGACCGTATCTAAGAAAATATAGCGAACCAAGATCTGAAATTCCGGCACAAAGTTCACCAAGATTTCGGCTTCGCTTAATCGCAATTTCAGCTTCTAAAGCTTCGTAGAAAAAAAATTATAGCGAAAATGCCACGATGGCTTGTTTGAAGTAGCGAAACCCTAGAATCCAAAGCTCTGATACCAAATGTTATGCAACTAGCTGACAAAAAGATAGATCAATGACTTAAGAAGTATCCTTTTCGAGGGGGAAACCTCCTTTACATTACATAAATGAACAATTCTTGGATGATACAAATGACAAGACCTCCTTTGTATATATAGGAGTCTAAGGGGTCACAATATAATCAGAGCTTACATAACAGTAATAATGTAAGGGCACAACAATAACAATAGTGGGTTTCTATGGGGCACAACAATAACAATATGGGGGATACATGGGCACAACAATAACAATAAGGGAGATACACTAGTATTATAGGGAACTAACATAGGAAATGTCATATTTGGTTAAGTCATAGAGTCAAGTACTTCATTGAATATCTTCCAGAAGATTCAACATATGCTTAGAGGGGAGCATTGTTAAATTTGGACAACTAGGTCCAAACTCCATGTTCTGATGCTCAGATTAAGAGGCTAATATTTTTGTTGGATTCCTCTTTCTGAGAGGTGTAAAATCCATATAAAAATAGTCTTAATCCGATGAGCATAACTTATATTTTGAATTTATTATTCTTAATAAATTATATGTGCAAGGTCAGCCAGTTTTGTAATGTAGGCTCACATGCCCAACAGATGTGTCACACACCCTCATTAATGGATATATATACAGGAAAAGTTGGAGAGAATATCATCACAACAACTCACATCTTCCTCTCTCATCCTAAAGAGTACGAGCTACCTGGAGGACGAATTTCAGCCACACGTGGGAAGGACGAAGAGGACAGACCGTACGGCTGAGCTGTAGTACGATTTTCTGCTGCTAGGGTTTCACAGAAAGTTTGACCAGCGTTGACTTTGGTCAACGCTTGGTCCAATCAAGCTGAAAACTTGTGGAAGGTTCGATTTTTGAAGGCCGTACTACCTGGCACAAAAATCGAGGTCAAAGGGTTGACCGTTTTGCTGCTGCGTTGACTTTTAGCTTGTTGCCCCTGCGTTGACTTTTCAGGACAGCGTTGACTTTTGTAGAATTGACTTGGGTTGACTCATCTACTGGTTGGAGGGTTGTTGTGACACATGCTGGGCTGGCTGACCAAAGAAGACTTTGCTGGTTGAAGCATCCTGTTGACCGTCGAAACGAACACACACATTTTTCCTGTTTCTGATTTGTCTTCTGTAAGATCTGCTTATATGTTCTATCTGCATTTTGCTTAACTACTTGTATGATTGCTGTGAGAAAAGTGAAATTGCTCTTAGCATAGAACATCTACAAAATTTACATGGTATCAGAGCTGAGGTGAAGACAAACTCTA
>APFE031086467.1:265335-290479 GCA_000404065.3 Pinus taeda | reverse complement strand
CATGCATAGTAGGGCCTTTGAAGCCTTTTCCAACAGCATGTATGGCATCAAACATAGGCTCATAATATGGTGAACGAGCAGCATTAAAGGGGATATCAGCATCATACCATCATCTAGCTATGTACTCACAAGCAGTCTCCCTCAATTCTTTCTTCCAATGGTCATCTAAAGTGGGTTGCATTTGAGTTTTACTAACTTCAGGACCATGTGCATCTGATAGAGAGGAGGGAGTGAAATAAATTTTGATAGTCACATCACCCTTTTTCATTCTACCCTTTCCCTTATCCTGAACAGAACCAAAAGAGGGAGGAACATATCGGAAAGGGTTGGATGTATCAATTTGAGGGATAAAGAAAGAACCCTCAAAATCATAATGGGGGTTGGTAGGCATCATTTTTTGTATCTCCCTCTTCCTCCCAATTTCAGCTTCTATGTCTCTTTGCCTAGCCTTATCTTCTTTAAATTTCTCAAAGCTGGCCAACAATTGCTTCCTAATCTCCCCAATTTCTGGTGAGGTACATGGGGTAATTTGGCCTCTAATCCCTGCCAAGTGTTGTTTCAACCTATTAATGCCCCCAGGACCTTCCTTAATTTTCCTATGGCCAAATTTGCATTGCATTTGACTATCAACCATTTCACATTGCCCAAGCAGGATCTCTCGCTCTAGTGCCATTTTTTGACAGAAATGAAAGCAAACAATCTGAAAATGAAATATTTACAAATAAACAAAAAAAAAAAAAAACATTGGTTCAATGTTCATTTCTTTGACAAAAACCACTCTCTAGGCTTTCTAGATATGCACCTAAAATTTAATAAGCAAAAGCAGATTTATAGAGGCGAAAAGAAATACCTCCAGGCACAAACTGCCTCCTCAAGCTTGCTCCAAGAATCAGCTCCTCAATGCTGCTCCAAATGGCTGCCCAAGAAGCTCCTCACTCCAGCTACAATGCTCCCCCAAGACTCCTCACTGCTGCTCCCAAAACAAGCTCAAGAACTGCTCACTAACTCTCAAAGAAGTTCTCACTCAAATGCATGAGATTGCTGTGAGAGAATGAGAGCATTTGAGTGTGTTAAATAGGGTTTGGGAGGGGGAAATGGACCCCAAATAACATTTAGCTAATTCATAAAACACCTTGAAGTCCAATCCAATCAGCAAACACCAAAAAAATTCATTAAAATAACGATAAATCGCTGTTTTAGCTGGGTTACGGGCCGATTTTTGTGACTCGGCCGAGTCAGTACAGAAACGGCCGAGTCATGGCTGACTCGGCCAACCAAGCCGTTTCTTGTGTCGAGTCATTGAGGCCAATGGAACGGATCAACTCAGCTGTTTCGATATTTTTAAAACTATGCTCCAAATTACTCCAATAAAGGGTCAAGAGCCTTCAAGTCAAGCTGGTCGCCATCATTCCAAAGAAGATATGGAAGCTGAATTCTACAAACAACCAAAAGAGGTCGCTCCAAGGTGGATGTTTAGGCACAAAGTGAATAAGTTAGCCCCCAAGGGATAAAATAAGCAAAATAAGGTCAATTCAAAGGGCAAGAACAAGCATTATCACTTAAATAAGGCAGTCATGGGAGGATTGAGGGCAAAAACAAATAGGTTAATTCCTATTGGGGCAAGGATAAGCCCTTCCCAAGCAAAGAAAAGGAAATGTATGGGTGAAGGAGGGCCCCCAAGGGCTATTTCAAATATTTCCAAGCCAAATCAAGAGACAATCCAAGGGAATGTTGCATCCTCAAAGAAAATTATTTCTTCTATGTTTGACGTCAATTTATTTATTGAGGCGTTTATGACTAATTTTTAAGGTTAAAAAGCCATTCCTATGCCTCATGGAAGTGCCTTGACTTATAGTATAGGCATGTGCCTTCATTTAAGGCAAATTTTGAGTGATAATAGGCATTATTTGAGCCCTTATTGGAGTTATTTTTTGAGGAGTCGTCCACCTTCCCCCTAATCGTTGAAGTGTCAATCCATGGTCAAATCAAGTCATTGGAACACCAAATGATGAAGAAATATTCAAGGAACATTGCCATGCAATCACAAGTTGAACGATTTGTCATCTAGGGTCAAAACAGCCCCTCTTGGCCACATTAATGTAGCTATTTTCCTATATTGGGATTTTACTCGATGTAATTTTGAAAATTAAATTATTCTTGACTTAGCCTCGAAGCTTTTTGTGGATGGTAAAGTCCTATTTTTTAGGAAACCAAGGAGAAATTTTTAAGAGCCTCATCTATAAATATAGGCCTTCTCCTCCTTGGCAAATCATTGTAAACATGTTGAGCTATCTAATACAATGTGAAATTTTTCATGAGACAAAAGAGTTTACACGTGAATCATCTTCTTTTAGTTGGTAGATCAAATACTTCTTTCAAAGACAATTTTTGGTGCAGCACTAAGTTACTACAAGGCTAAGCTAATTGACCCAAGAAGACTCGGAAGAGGAGGTCTAAGGTTCATCTAACACTTTCTCTTAATTCATACAAGGTATTGTTGTTCTCCTTTGGGACATGATTCACTCTCCCCTCTAGAGGTAAATAACCTTATCTTCTATAATTGTTCGTTGATTGGCAGGAGAATTCACTTTTTGGAAGGCCCTCAATAATGACCCCTATGCACTAATTGCCCAAGGGAGGACGGAATAGACTATCCAACCCCGTAGGCTATAGTCTTTGATATAGGGATAATCCATTATCCAATGTTTTATGGCAACATTAAGTAAATTTTCGGGTAGCTCGGGGTTGCACATGAACCCCTCACATTTGATTAAGGAGGAGAAAACCCCATGAGGAAATCTCTAAATAAAAGAGAGTTGGATTGAATTTGTCTATGTTTTCTTTGAACCTAAGACTTTGAGGGTTTTAAGACCCCTTTTTCCTTTGTCTAGTTTCAATATATGCGATTCCCACCTTAGCTAGTCCCTATTGATTCTGGCGGTGAAAGATTCCACCCTAGTAAGTCCTCTCTTTTCATCAATTTTCTAGAATCAATTGTCTAGAGCAACCACTTCTATGTTATCTTGGCAAAGTAAGGAGATTTTCTATGGACAAATACAGGGTTTTGGTGGCTCTTAATCATCCTATCCGAAGTTTGAGGTTTCTTGAAGCAAGGAAGATGTAGAATGAAGGAAGTTCACTCTCTTTTTGAGGTCAATGAAGGTCATCTGTCAAGAGGCCACAGGGCTGCAAGTTCAATTTGAAGTTGGGGCACTGTTACCCACCACTTTGTGGGTGATATCCCCAGGAGAATTTTTTTTCTCCATGATGTGCCTTAGTCGGCAGCACCTTGATGCCTCCTACTAGCTCGTTGTGCCATTTCTCTGCCACCCGAGCTAGCCATGTGGTTCCTCACCCACCTGTATTGATTGTATGTGTGAAGGTGGGCCTCCCGAATCTAAAGGTATGTCTGTTATTTGATAATTGAGTATTGAGTTTACTTAACATGGATACCCTTGGGTATGGGTTGATGGTGGGATTTGGCGGAAAGAGTGGGCTTAGTTTGTACTCTTGTCTCCTCGATCTCTTATGGTTGTTACCCTTGGATCTTCGTCCCATGGGATCTCCTTTACTGGCCATTTGGTTCTAGGGTGCTACTGCTTGGGAAACCCTGACTCTAGATGCGTTGTCCCCCTCCTTTACCTGCACATACTACCCCCTTTCCACTCACTATACCCCCATTCATCATTTCTCTCGCCTAGATCCACACTCCCATTTTGGGTCCACATAGGGCTAGCCTCCCTGACCCCTTTACCCCCACCTTGGGTCAAGCCTAGAATGATGCCCCAGAGGTTAAAGTGACTAAAAAAAGAAGAAAAAAGCATAATTGGCCACATTTATCAGGAAATTGTACCACAAAATGCAAAAGATGGTCGGGACAAAAATAATTAGCACGTGGGCAAAAGCCGACACATGAGCTCTACCCCATCCATGGCCATCACCCTAGTTCCATAGGCCCTAGATGAGCCTCCTCTATCATTCAGGAACCCATGATTTTCCCAACCCCTGGAGGGCAATGAACAGCCCTACCTCAAAAGGGGTAACACTACTATATTATACACCTCATGCTCTTGTCCTTTGAGCCCTGAGCAGTTGATTAAAGAAAATTCATAAAGGAAAAAGGCATATAAAGAAGGATGGAAAAATCAAGGTCGGGGCACCTCATGTACCACGACTGCTCCCTCCTATACATTATATACCCAAGTGTTGGCTTCCCCTTATATAGCTATCCCTATGCCGCATTATGTGGCCCAAGGCTGCCCCTCTCATTCCCTATTCCATCTCACTTATTTGTGACTACCACCCCCATTAGAAGGGTGTACCTTAGACATGCTATCCCCTCTAAGTGTTGAAACCACCTAATAAGGTACTTGGCTAACCCCCTCTGGAGTTTGGAGACACTAGCACATGCCAAAGCCCTCTATGAAAGGGCATGCCATTCTGAAGTGCCCACTTTTTTATCCATGGTTTGTAACCTCCTTTACCCGATTATTCTAATGATTGATTGTACTGGAAACTTAGGGCATGCATTAGATCTTATGCAAGATTACAGGTGGTTTCCATTAGGGTTTGGCTTCCCTATATGGGATCCTTACCCCCAAAGGTCTACATTGGCACATGTAGGGTATGCATAAAGAGCCATGGGCCTCCACAGCAGCAGACAGCACTCCACAGATCTTCATGGATGTTCAGAGACTATTAGCGATCCACTTTTGGGACGATGGTGACATGATTGGTACATTATGCCCAGCAGGCCCCAACAAGAGCCCCAAACTCTTGAAGGTGTCCCATCACTTGTACGATGTCATGGCAGCATTCATTCCACCACCTGGACCATTACAGATGATCTACAGATATCTTTGATTCATATGGAGACCCATGGGATCATTGATGTGCCCTTAGACCCATTAGGAGCACCATAGGTCTTCTACTTGGAGAACAAGGGGCCACCCCCTTGTCCATCATTTTCTGAGGAATTTATTTCTCAATATGGCACTTCAGGATGTTATTGAGCCTTTGGAGGGCCCTATGACATGCACACATTATTTTTACATTGTGAGCTAGTATGGTGGGCCTGTCACCATTAGGAGTTATTATTTGCACATTATTTTATCTTTAAGGGCCCATAGGCTAATTCGAACTCATTAGGAGGCTATATATTGATGTTAGATACATTCATTTGTATCATCACTTGACTTGGGATTTCTCTAATCAAAGAGAATTTTCGCACTTTTTTCCTTGGTGGATATTTTTGGAGATGGATGAATTTTGATGTATGGATTTGGGTTATTTCTCTTGTCTTGGAGATTTATTGAGCAAACAAAATGTTGGTTGGATATACTCTATAATGTTGTAAGTAAATTTTGATGCTATTATCTTATTGTTTCAAACTGCTAAAATTAGGGCTAGTTGTTGCATTATCGAAATGTGGAATTGAGCAAGTTTTAGCTAATTTAATATATGGGCCAATGTTATATGAATGAAATGCCCTAGAGATTTATTTATCTTGAGAAGCTTGCATCATTTTCTTCAAAGTATAAATGCTTGAAAGTTGCTTTTCTTTCTATCTACATTGGATGAACTTGACTTTTTGGGCCTCCTTGATCACGAATCCAATTTCTTACTCATTACCATCCTTGCCTCCATATCCCCAAGTGAATTAGGCATTGGTTCCATAAAAAGGGTGATCACATTAACCTTCTTTTCACCATTTTTCCCCTTTTTCCTGAGTCTAGCCCCAATGGATCACCTAGGGCATCAATTTCTCGCTAATTGGCCCAAGGAAAAATTTCGATCTTCTCTAGGCTACTGCGTTGGTGGGTCCCCTCCCTCTCCTCCAAATTTGAGGCCATTCTGACAATGGAATCTCCGGGAATCACAAGCCCTAGCTCTAGGGATCGAATTTTGCCAAGGCATCCCCAAGGCTAGACACTAATCGGATCAATTCAACCTTTTGAAGTAAATATTCTTGTTTGGTCCTTTCCCTCACCTTAGGAACATCATTAGTTGCTAAATTCCATCCTCGAACCTGGGTTGGGTCCACTTGGCCCTGTATGGTCCCACTTTTCAATAAACACTGTCTGTCAAGGACCATTTGGGAATCCAAGTTTCTCAAGGATTATAGGGATTGAGAAATTTGTTCATAAACATATCCTTTCTCCCTCAACCCTCCAATCCTCACCCCTTGTCCTCGATGGACCAAGTCCCTTGCTTAAGAGCAAGTAAGTTCCATTATTCATCCTTGGGTAAGGATTTTCAAGGTCACTTCTCACCTATCCATTGACATATACCTTACAAGTGAATCCCTACACAACCGAGACTACTCCCACCGGTGAAAGTCCGTAAAGAGCAAGGAGACTTAGTTGTGGTGGCAGTGGGCTAAGCCTCCACAGTTGCCCTTAATCTAGCAGTTGCCCTCTTAATAACCCCCTTTAGGTCCACTGCTAGTTTGAGTGGTAACAAGCACAACGAATTATTCCTAGAGGCACATTAAGGGCATGTAACTACACAGGAGAAACCCTTTTGAGAAGTTGTGACTACAATACCAAGACCTTGAAGCATGACTTTGGGGTTCCCGTGGAGGTGGTGGTCTTAGGGAAGGAATTGAAGACTGGTGCATAGTTTTGAGATTGCTTGTAGACTATTAAAGGTAGAAAAGGGCAAGTCTAGACCACATTACCCCCCTTGAGGATAGCAGCCCTCTATTAGGGTTGCAGTCTCCTCCAGCTAGATAGTACAGAAAATCAAGCAGGCCCTAATTCCGATCTAATGTGGCTGTAAATTAAATGCAGAGGCATGCTTGTGAATCATTGAAGGATAGCAAGCAACTCAGGACTCTGTGGCAGAGAGGTTGGATCGCCCAGAACAATGAAGACTTCATAGACCAGCAAGGGCACATCAAAGGAACAATTAGGAATTGCAGAATCGGGTCAAGGTTGCTACAAACCCTCCCCTAATAGCAAACAGGTTCGGTAGCAGCTCAATAGACATTGAGTTGATAGTGTAGTAACAGTAGTATTAATAGTACTAGAAAGAGTTACAGTTGAATGTTGGTTTACTCAATTATTGACATTGCAAATCTGAATAATACCAGTGGATTATTGGTTAGATAGACCTATTGTCCATTAGGCACTCAACCCTAACTTATTGTTGTTTTGTGAAGAATAGTATTGTTGTTAAAAGTCTTTATATCATTCATGCATGCCTACTGTTATATGAATAGATGATTGTCCATTGTTGTTGTATAATTGAATTTATTGAAAACCCCAGTCCAAGTAAAACCCTAAGGGCAAAATTACCTTGGGCCATTATGGTAGTATCAGGGTTGTGCATCGTGCCAGCTTGTGAGTGTAAGAGCCTTGAAGATACAAGTAACATTACAATCAAAAGAAAAGGAGTGTCCTTAGTACAATTATGGAGGATAGGGAAGATCAAAGAGAACAAGATCCTAGCGATCTCTTGAAAATACCCATCCATGGATAGCATGAAATGACCAATTTGTTATTGCGGAGCCAGCAGCAAATAGTCCAAGGACAGCAGCAATTGACATAGCTCATCCAAGCCATAAACAATCTAGGTAACAATGTTGCTAATGGTTTGAATGTTGGTAACAGGAATAGGGCTCAAGGAAGTAGCAGCTATAATCCTAGCCTTTTCAATACTTTTATACAACCAAATGCCAGGGCAATACCTCAAATGTCTATTGATCAAAGAGGGGATTCGTATCCTTTTGTTCAGCATGGAGTATCTAGTTTGGTCGTTAATAAAAAACCTATGCAAGTAAGGGCAACATCTCTACTGACTCCAAAGGCAGATGGTAATAGTAGGGCATCATCGTTGGAAAAGACAATTACACAAGAGACTTGAGACAAATTTTATTATTCAGACAAAGACAAACAGTTTTTTTGCTTTGACAAATTGTATTGCTCAAAAACGAGCAGTGCCTATAGGATGTTTGGGCCAATGCCTAGTGCTACCCAGCATGCAAGTAAGATGGTTACAAGGTTGATGGGATCCATGTCCACACACAAGCAGAGGAAATTATTGATGTTCCAATCAGTCTTGAAGGCAGCAATATGTTCACTAATTTGGAAGTTGCAAGTAGAAACAGCTTCAATCAATTTCGAAGACAGAGATGAATATGAAGCAGCCTTATGACAAGATGACTTTGCTAGCAAAGAAGTCAGTCAACATTGGCATGAAACAACCATCCAAGAATTTTAGGCCACCCTTAACGATAAGGTACCAGTTGTTCAAGAGGAAGCTCCTAGTACAGAATCCAATGATGCCAACACCGCTATCATAATAGAGAGTCCTAGTGGGGCAGATTCACTTGAGAAAATGAATGAGAAGTGTATAAAGTTTCAACGATAAATCTGGTGATGATGTAATAGCTTTTCCAATAAGCAGCACAGAAATTGAAAAGGACAGTTTTACTAACGCCACAAATTTGAGGCATTATCAAAAATTTAAAGGAGGGCAATTTGAACGCAATTTTGAGAAATCTCTAACACAAACTGTGTAATCATACATAAAAATAGAGACACCCTCCTCTCATAACTGAGGTACAAGACAGTTGCAATAATGAGGGCAGCAACCCTGACATACATTGCAAGCTTAATTTGTTTCTTGGACAAAAAAAGGAACCAAGTGAACAGTTTGCCAAGAGCGAAACTCATGATGTTCAAGAAATTGTATCACCTAAGAACTACAATGCTAAAGCTCAAGAGGCTAGGAAGGATAAAGCTCATGAAGTCAATTTTAATTTTTCAAATAATAGTAGAGAATGTTAGATCTAAGACTTTTGTGATCCATATTGTAGATAAATGTCTTTCAGAATAATCACATCATTAGGATTTGGTAGAGAATGTTTTGGCATTGATGAACTGAATGGTCCTCAAATAGAGGAAGACAGCAGCCAACAAAAATATGAGAACGAAGATTAGGAATGTAGAGAAACCAAAGTCCGAGAGAAGAGATTGAGCTCAGTGGTTGTAAATAATAACGTTGAAATTTATTCTTTGTCCTGTAATCGAGGCCCTCGGTCCTCTTCCTGCCTTGGGAGTTTGTAAAATCATCATCATACAACTCAATGACAGCCCCTGTTTAGAGCTCTAGTGTGTTGAGTGGGATCTTGTCAATTCATTGTAAGCCTTCTACTCATGCATTGGTAGCACCTATGCTTTACACAGGTTCCTCATCAGCTTTTACTGAATACGGGAATTGGTCATCTGGACATCAGGGTCTTCAGAAGGCACCAATCAAGAAATCGACGCCTAATGGTCTTGCTAATGTATCTGTTGGAGCAACCTCCAACGTTGATGACCACCGTCAGTCAAAGATACATGATCCAACCAATGTTCCACCAAGGTTCCGGGAAGAGGGTGCGAGGGAGCGAGGATACGCGGGAGCGGCCTATGCAAAAGCTCCCCGCCAATTTTTAGGAAACATGGGGGGACATCAAAGTCTTAAAAGCTTATAAATATAAAATATAATTTATAAATTGAGTACACTATGACAATTGGGTTTGAATTGAAACGCTGCAAAGCATGATCATTGATATGAATATCATTATCTAATATCATATAAATTTAAAATTCTAATTTATAATCATACATCATACATTATGATTAAAGTTTAAACCATATTGATGTTCCACTTCCTAACATGAACATTGAATACTGAACAATGAATATTGACATAAAATTATAAAAGTCAAGTCTGATACATCAAGAGTCAAAATTTGATAGAGTCAGAATAACATAAGAACATCAACATATCGAAAGAGAAACGAGCATAATTTTACTCAAGCCTCAAGGTAATGCCCTGTTAGTCTCTGCATCTAGCTACTGCATGAATAAATAAGGATCAACCATATCACCATCTGAATTTGAATCACTAGCATTCTCAAACATGCTAAGTGGCACACCAACCAACCCCATTTGTCTCTCATCAAGTCTCTCCTCCATATCTACCTGTGCATCATCCTCTGGATTAACATCCCATCGTGTTGCTGGTCCCTTCAAATACTCAGGTGTCTTATTATGCTCAAGACATAGGGCACTGTGTACAACAACTAACTTCTTCGCTCTTTTAGAGGTAAGCTTGTTTCACTAGACAGAGTAGATGAAGCTATATGTGGACCAATTCCTCTCTGTTGCAGAGGAACTAGGAGCGTCTTGCGAATGGAGTAAGGGGCCAGGGCGAATAATGAATTAAATTTATAAGAAAACGAATTGAAACCCTTAAGTATTAAAACTAATGTTAAATTTTAATTATAAACAAAAGTTTATCTAAAAAAATTGGGCCCCTCGACCCCCCACGCCCCCTCACGACCCCCTTTTCGGAAATGACCCCTCAGCACAAGGAAAAGTCCCCCTGGTACATCCCCTTGTGTGCCCTATTTTTTGGGAGTATGGGGAAATGACCCCTTCTCGTCCCCAAGTCCCCAGAGCGCGGGGGAGCTAGGAAACTAGACCCCTAGGGGTGGGGGCGAGTCCCCGTGGAACATTGGATCCAACTGTAGGCCAATCTAATGTGGCACGCGAGAAAAAGGGAAGAGTTTGTAAAGGTAGTGGAAGTATGAGCCATGACAGGGTTGAAATCACATAGGCTTGTTTCATGTGTGCTTGGTAAAAATGAATGCATTCAAATGCAGAAGTCAAGGGAATTTCATACAAGTACTTCTATCAAAGGGATTAAAAGAGTTGCACCAATAAGGAGCATTGACTTGAGTCCACATGGAAATACGGGAGACAGGTCTCAATTGGAACATATGGAAGTCCATAGTTATCAAAATCGGACCGGTCATTGATCCAATAGACTCCCCGGGCCGGGAACTAGACAGAAACTGGTAAAAAAAATGTACCAAAATACCGGTCATCCCAAAACACATAAAATACTCAAATTTTAAATAAAAGTATATATTCATGTGCATCCATATGAATCCAAACCATTTATACACAAATAAGCAAACATTCTCATTTATATAGCATGTAAGGGTGCACATAACCAAAATAGCACTGAGCGCAATCCATCTCTAAATCGAGTGAAATCTACAATTCTACTTTCTTCATATGAAAACCAATGAGGTCAAAGCCACTTTCAAACATCTTGAGTCATTTCCATGAAATGCATATCATTAGTAGGGCAATATGGTCACATACTAGGCTTCCCTTGTCATAAATCACTGCTAAAAAAAAAATTGCATTCAAAGGGTCCTTGGTAGTAATGTACAAAACCCGTCGGTTCAATACTAAACCAGCCGATTTAATCAAAATAGGTCAGTTCAGTACCAAACCAACAGATTTTGTACAAGAACCGATCGGTTCAGTACGAACCGGCCAAAATCGGTTCAAGTCACCAATCCAAACTGGTTTTGGCCTTAAATCGGTTGAACCGCAAAACCAGTTCGAACCGGCCGTTTCAAACCGGTTCGGTTCGGTCCAGTCCTGATAACACTGTGGAAGCCACAGTGCCATCTATAGAAAGTTGATTTCATCTTGCCAACAAAAAGTGGAACTGCAAGGTTGAAGTATATGATTCCACAACCATTTGCTCTTACCACTGACAAAAGGGTTTCCACAACGGTGCAGCCTCCCAAGGTAGTAACTAGTGACATGAACCAGCATATTGGTGCAAGAAGTACCCCAGCCTCTTCAATTCCTAAAAGAGACAAGATGTCAGTGAAAATGGATACACAAGTTGTTTGCCATCCTTTGCTCTGAAAATCTACATCTACGTGACCAAAAGGTGGACCCACCCAAGCATACAAAGCTAGGGGAAGATGCACATTCCACTTTTTCCTTAACTGCAAGTGCAGATTCAATCATAGATTCTAAGGGCAAGTCTGGTAATGCCCCTTCTTGGGTTGTTTCTAGCTTTCGATGCAAAGAGATCACTGAGACACGTAAAGAGTTTCTTTCAAAGGTAGGCAAAATCAAACGCAAAGAAAGCAGAGAAAAACCAGTTGCAAGTCAAAACAAAGGAGCTACAAGAAGCTGAGATAAAGATGCCTAGGAAAAGTTTGGCATTCAAAGCATCTCTCGTGCCCTCGTTCTATCATAAAGCAACTCCGCCAAAGGTTGAGCTGAAGATTATACCTCTTACCCATCCAAAATCTCCCAAGTTAGGGTATAAAAGGAGCTATGCTGGTGTAGAAATTGAAAATGACCAAAGGAAGGATGCAAGGCAAGTGAGCAGCTTTCAATCTTGAATGTAAGGGGACAATATGTGCAACTACCAGTTGTGCAATTGATTGAGGACAAGAAATGTAGGGAAGGGGGGGGACTGTAATGTCCCCTAATTGCCCAAGGGAGGACGAAATAACCTATCCAACAATGTATAGTCTTTGATAAAGGGGGGAACCCATTATCCAATGTTTTGGGGCAGCCTTGGGTAAATTTTGGGGTAGCTAAGGAAAAAAGCCCAAATTAGGGGTTGCACATGAACCCCACACATTTGATTGAGGAGAAAACCCCATGATAAAATCTCTAAATAAAGGAGACTTGGAATCAATTTATCATCATTGAATTGGATTGAATTGTCTCATCCTCTCTTTTCATCAATTTTTTGGAATCAATTGTCTAGGGCAATCACTTGTTTGTTACCTTGGCACAGTAAGGAGATTTTCGGTGGACAGTTGGAAGGTTTCAATGAATCTTGATCATCCTATCTGAAGTCTAAGGCTTCTGGAAGCAGAAAAGTTGCAAAACGAAGGAAGTTCGCTCTCTTTCGGAGGTCAACAAAGCTCACTTGTCAGGAGGATGCAAGGTCGCAGCCACAGGGCCGCAGGTTCAATCTGGAGTTGAGGCACAGCGAATTATTCCTAAAGTAATAAGGCACATTAAGGGTGTGCATGTAGAGAGTGTGCACTTGGCAAGCATATCAAGGCTTCTTTTCCCAACAAGAGAAGTTCCAAGGGAGATCTTGGATCTCATTCACTCAGATGTATGTGGACCGATGTCAATGGATCAGTATGGGGAGCACAATACTATGTCATGCTTATTGATGATTATTCCAAGAAAACCTAGATCTTCTTCATGAAGACCAAGGATGAGGTCTTTAGTGGGCTCCAAGAGTTCAAGGCCGAGCAGAGAACCAAACAATCAAGAAGATCAAAGTCTTGAGGACAGTGGGTGAGAGAACACCTCCAACAACTTCAAGGATTTCCGCAAGAAGGCAGGGATCACGAAGGAGACGATAGTCTCATACAACCCTCAACGGAATGGGGTTGCAAAAAGAAAAAAATTGTCCATCATCAATTCTGCCAAGGCTATGCTACATGCCCATTCTGTTGAGGGCATGTAACATTGCATGTTGTACCTTGTTGCTCCATGTGCTAGCTATCCCATCAAGACATGTTGTACCTTGTTGCTCCAAGTACTAGCTGTCCCATCTAGACATGTTGTACCTTGTTGCTCCTTGTACTAGCTGTCCCATCTAAACATGTTGTACCATGCTGCTCCATGTGCTAGCTGTCCCATCTAGACATGTTGTACTGTTGTTCCATTGTAACACCTACAGCACACATAGATTTCCATGCTGTCACCTACAGCACACATGTATTAATGTTGTGATAATTTCAGCCACCTTTGCTGTGAACATATCTCTTAATGAGTGTTTCTTTAGGACTACAGGCTAAACATAAGGGCCTCCATTAACAGCACTTTAGGGCTTCATCTGAACTACATATAACCGCAGATTAGAATCATTAATAGATGCGGACTAGGGCTCCTTTCTAGGTCTCAGTAGAGCCTCCTACATACAGCTTTAGGATTCCTTGACAGCGGATATAAGGTGATGTACAGACCTGCGTTTAGGGCTCCTTTAGAACTTGACTTGACAGCGGATTAGGGGACCCTTTTAGTCTGCTAATTGCAGCTCCCTTATACAGCGTTTAGGGCAAGGGTTCTTCTCTAGGATAGCGGCCTGATCTCTGCGGCTAAGGCACATCCTTACTGTGGCTAGGATCTCTCTTAAGGACAGCGGCTAGCTGTGAATAGAACCCTTCTTCTTCCTCTGCGGCTAGAAGCCTCCTTTTAGGGCAGCATAGGTGCTTCTTAAAGGACCTTTTCCTTCTCCACGTCTAGGGCTCTTTATGGCAGCGTTAGGGCATCATTGTGGCCAGCGTAGGGCTTCTCCATAGGGCAGCGTTAGGGCTTCCTTGTGGCTGAAATAACAGTTGTCCTCCATGACAGCGTAGAGCCTTCTAGGGCATCTCCTTTGATAGCGAAGAGTCTTTCTCCATTAGCGCAGCACAGTCTCTTAGGATCTCTCCTCCCACCAAAACCCATAGACAAGTGGAGAGGAAGAGATCCCAAGTGAGTGTGTCCAAATGACTTTCAAGGCACCTCTATTTATACTAAAACATTGAGCACATGTGGGGTTTATTTGGTTGTTGGCCAACCTTGACGAATTGTCCCATAACACAAGAAATTCATATCTCCATAAATACACATATTGGAATCGGATGATCTTTAGATCAATCCTACACCTTTCAATTAGAGGGATCCAAAAAAAATATCGGTTGCCATTAATAAGATGACCCACATGGAGTTTGGCCCTAGTTGTCAGTTTTAACATATAAACCCTCCAAATCATCTTGGGGGATCATCATCATCATCTAGACTCTAAATCAAGGCATGCCCATTAAACAATGTCAAAGCCAACTTGGGGACACGCTAGGTCCACTAGGTACATCATCAAGAATCTTTAAAGCCAAGCAAAGCAAGCTTAGTGTTTTGGCACCTGAGGGTGTTCTAGGGTGTCAACCAACTGTCAAGATCATCAAAGTGCCCAACACACTATTCTGGAAGGATAACATTGCATTTGCAAGGTCATCATGTTCACCAGAAGTGTGGTACGACATGATCATCATGTGGACTAGATGTGGAATGAGTGTGCCCTCAAGGCCTTAGTTGCTTTGTGCAAAACCACCTAGAATAACCATCTTAAACTCAAGTGAAAGCAACCACTCATTAACAACAAAAACCATATATGCATCCAAGTGCACCATACTTAATTATTATGGGCATAGTAAGACTTCAAACTAGGATCACGTTCAAATATGTAACTAGACCAAGTCTCGTAAAACTGTTCTCTACCTTGTTAGAGGTGGCTAGGTAACTCAACCCTATTAGGTACTTCTAGCCCCTAAGGGGAGGTGATATTCCCAAGGTCAACCCTTCAAATCATAGATGTTAGTGATAATATGTGGCAATAGAGGGGGATAACTTCAAGGCTAGGTGCCATGGCCATGGACCAACTCATGGAGTTCCACATCATGAGTGTATAGGTGTATGGAGGGGCCAATCATGGAGGCATGAGCTACCCCTTTCCTCAGTCTACTTTTTCTACCCCTCGAGTACGCCTTTTACTTCTTCTTTTTTATAATGCTTTGACATGGAGTGTAGCTCAAGTGTCCAAGCTTGTTTTTCATAATATAGCACTTATTTACCCCTTAAGGATGAGTCAATTTCTCGCTCATCAAGGTTGGGACATGCAAGGGCTCCTTATTACCCAACTAGGGAAAGGCACTGGGAATACTTTTCCATTTTATTGTTATTGTTACCATCTTTTGCATTTTAACTTCTCTATTACTTTTGTTGTGGCCATCTTATGCTTTTTTCTTTTAGCTACATCAACCTCCAAGGAAATGTTTTCTGAGCCTAACTCAAGCATGTGGATATGAGGGTGCCAAATCCCAATGAACCAATGACGACAAACTCAAAGGATGGATGTGATATCAAGAAAATGTTGATGTTTGGTAAGTATGTAATGGTTATGGACACGCTATTTCAATCAAGTTTCCCAAGTAGCACCCCTCCTATAACCCTAAGGCCTTAGAGGAGGTCCAACTAGACTAGGGCTAAAGACTAACCCCCTTGGTAAAGTGAGAGAACAAGTTTACAGTCAAGATCGGTCAATCATCCAAATCACCCCTTTATCCATGTTAGAATGCCCAAAACATTAAATAAAAGCACTTGATTGCAAAATGGTTAAAGTACCTATCGAGTAGTAGCCCACCTATATTCAAGAGGAATGTCATATGGTGAGCACTAAGAGGTGTATGATCGACGCAAATGGTGCAGAAATATGGCATATCATCATAACTAAGTAATGTGTATGACTACTAGCTAGCTAGCTGTCCAAGATCAGAGAAAAGTTTTCTTCTATAGGGTTACCCACTTTTGACAGCTAACAATGCCAATTTCCAAACAATCCCCTGCCAACCCAAAACCTAACTGCAATTGATCTTCATTAGGGTTAACCCACTTGAAATGTTTTGGATCTTACTGCTTGGTGTAGCACATCTAGCATCCTATGTCAACAACAAAAAGCTAATGTAAGTCTTGACATCCGCATCAACATCAAGTGGTTAGATTGACATCAACATGTGTTCAAGGTGTTAACCAAAAATGTGTCACAATATGACCATGGGTCAAAATATAAAATTAACCGAAAGAAAGAACAACCTTTTATGGTATGCCTCTATCATTTAGTTGGCAGTGATGATATGTCACCATTATTTAGTCTATCACAACTAACAACTCTGGCCTAAGGTGTATAAGCCTGAGAAATTATTGCATCAGTGACTAGGGCCAATAACTTGGTATGCATAGAACTATGTGGGGAGTGTGTACCTATGGTCAAAGAGACCTTTGTTCTTTTGATAAAATGTTCTTATTCTCCTTGAGCTAATAATAGAGAATCCTTAAGTGAATAATCATGTACCTAAAATATCATTCACAATATTCATAACAATAACAATAAAATTTAGAAGATACATACCAATAAATGACATTGAAAATTTCGGGATAGTATATTTCTATATTAACACTAGTTATGCCAATTTCCAACCAACCTCTTGCCATCCCCATCCTGACTACCATTGAATTTCAGTAGGATCAACCTACTTGAAATATTTTGGATCTTAATACTTGTAGGTTTGTAGCACATCTAGGTTCCTATACCAATGATGAAAAGCTGATGTAAGTCTTGACATCCACATGAACAAGCAATTACACCAACATCGACATGTGTTTGAGATGACAACAAAAGATGTGTACACAGGATGACCACAACCTATAAAAGAAGCAACATTTTATGGTATGCCTCTATCATTCAGTTGGCAGTGATATGTCCCCATTATTTGGTTAGTCGATTACAACCAATTAGTAACAACCCTAGCTTGAGGTGAATTACCCTGAGAACTTATTGCATCAGTGAATGGGACCAATAACTAGGTATGTTAAAATTATGTGGGATGCATGTACCTATGGTTAGAGGAACCTATGTTCTTTTAATAAAATGTTCCAATTCTCCTGAGCTAATAATACAGAATACTTGGCAGGATGATCTTATACCTAGAATATCCCCATGCTCTGCTTATAATCACATTGACTGAATGCATATGTTTGCCAGCATAGGTTGGCTGCTGCTAAATAGTTAGATTATCAATTCCATTGCGTTCCATAATAAAGTTATAGATCTAACAAGCAGCATCAGACTATTATTAAATTTAACTCTAATAGATTTAAAATCCCTCAAAAATTAGTGCAAAAACATGTCATTCCACGAAGGGCTAGAAGCAAGTGGTTTTCCACATCTATCTCATAGTTTGAAGCCTACATAATCTCAGATTGACAAGATATCATCCTTGTCCTGGCCTCTAAGGGATAGGATGGTTGTTTAGTTGCATATTAAAGGCTTCAACTCTTTTAATTATGAAACAAATAGTCAGATTCTTCATCAGTTGCTCTGTTATTCTAACCAGTACATTGGACTAATTCTTACTACTTTGTGGCATGTTTATAGTAATATCAAGTGCATAGGTCATTTCTAAAAGAAAAATTGTATCTTAGAAAGGCAGGACTACGTTCACCTGGCCTGTATTGCAGGACATGGTTGTTTCACCAGACAGCAAACCAAATAAGATTCTTGAACAAGATATCTATTATTCTAACCTGCACTCAACTAATCTTTACTCCTTGTGGCATGTTGTGTCAAAGCACATGGCTCGTGATTCATCCTTTATAAATGAAATATATCTTACAAGGGGATAACTATATAACCAAAAAGAGAGCTTTTATAAGATACTACCAACCAACCCAATAAAAAGAGGCCACATGATACAAGGCACCTACACACAAGTTATGATTTAGGGAATTAACCCATATTGCAAACATCAGCATCGAGTTAAAATCAGCGAGGGTACAGAAAACCAAAATATTGTAAAAATTGGGAAATAATGGCAAAAATCAGCAAACATCGGTGAATTAAAATACCACCAAAATATTGGTAAAATCAGCAACATCAGCTAGGCCAAAAAATCACAATTTTGTGACTTTTTCATGATAAAATAGGTATGTTTGCAACAATGGAATTAACAGGTACAGAAAGATTTCTTCATCTAATGCCAGCATCTCATGGAGCAAATGGCTCCCTGTTAAGAAGAATGCATAGCTCAACACATGGCAGTTGGTGAAATGAATATATTCCTTAAAATTAAAGAACATGTAAGGAACAATATTTCATCATATGTGCTTTAAAAAGCAGTAAACAAATTCTATAAAAATAGTCACTGACCACAAACCATGGGTTTGGTGTTGAAATTTGGTACCGGAGGACAGGTAGTTCCCTTAGGCTTTGATCTTTGGCCTAGGGAAAAGTGTTCAAAAGATTTTAATTTTTCTCCTAAAGTGACTTTATAATTTTTATAAAGTTAAACTCTAATTTAAAAGTGACTTTAAGTGATAAAGTTACTAAGTCTAATTTTAAAGTGACTTTTATAAAGTCAATGAAAAATTAGAAAGAAAAAGTGACTTTGGAAATAACTGACTAAGGTGTCTTTATTAAATGGGTGAATTAAAAATAGAAAGTGAGATTTAATATGCATATTAATCTCAGCCATAATTTAATCTATCTTCAACCAGGGAGTAGCGGATACCAAAGTCATTTTAGGGTTGGTAAAAGAGGAAAAGAGGAAAAACCATGTCAGATCTTCAGAGCAGATTGGGCAGAGAGGAGAGAGAGAGATTGTCGGGCACGGGCGAGGGGGGAGGTGGATGAAAGAGGCAGCAGTTTGGCACACATACCAGGCAGCTCTTCAGCAAATCAGAACAACAGAAAGAACAAGCATACAGCTGAAAGAACCAGCAATAAAAAGCAGATTTTTGCTGAGCAAATAGTAAAAGGCAGATTTGTTTTTGCACAGAAATCGAGGCAGCGGATTTTCTGCACAAAAAATCG
The DNA here is from genome assembly GCA_000404065.3 of Pinus taeda. Taxonomy (NCBI): domain Eukaryota; kingdom Viridiplantae; phylum Streptophyta; class Pinopsida; order Pinales; family Pinaceae; genus Pinus; species Pinus taeda. Next base: position 271,228 of record APFE031086467.1, on the reverse strand, counting down.
AGGTCCGTACAGCTTGTCTGTACCGTCCGTACAGTCTGTTCATACCGTCCGTACAGCCATCCGTACCATCCGTACGGTTGTCCGTACCGTCCGTACAGTTGTTGTGCAGCATTGTGTTGCTGTTTGGAAATTTCCAGTGGGCTGTGAGGCTTAGAAATCGAGATAAGTTGGAAATTTGTTTGCTGATTTTTGCTGATTTTCGCTGAAATTTCTCACTGTAAAAATGCATTTTCCAGAAATAAAGAAGAGCTCTCAAACTGGTTTTCCCCAAGAGTTGTAGGGAGTTTTTCTAGGGTCACGTTGACCAAAAATATCAGTGTTTTAATGTGTTTTAATGGCTGTTTATTATTGCTGATTTTTATTTCTGCAATTTCCAGCATTCTGTAAATTTTCTAGAATTTGTGTTTTCAGCAAATTTATTTTTTCCAGCGTGTTGAATGTATGTTTATGGAAAAGGGCATTTAACTACATGGGAGAAATAAGGAGAAACTGAAAACCGGGGTGGGAAAACAAAAATTTTTACATTTGAATTGTAACTAACTTTCTCAAATTGAAAATTGGAGCTTTAGCTCACCCCCAGAAACTTGTGCATGTCCCGTCTCTTTCATATTTCACTTTTCTGAAATGTTACAGTTAGCAGATAGGTCTTCATTGCTAATAAATTCGTTTAGTGTATAAAACCATCACTCAAAATGATAACTAAAAGGAAACTGGCCATGGAAAGCAAGAATATACCTCAGTCTTGTACCGAGAATCAGGTGGTGGAATTTTTAGCTGAGACTTCCAGTCCTGCACACTAGGAGATTCACAAAAGGAAAATGGCATCAGTGCAATCAACTAAATGCAAAAATGGTAGTGCTACTGCTGTATCTCATTAATAGTGTTGTCAAAAAACACAAAACAGCTCTGGTCTAATGGTTAGAGAGGAATCTATCAAAATTCTGGTAGTGTTTGGTTCACATGGAGCTATGACATGAAGACAGATTTATGTCCCAAATTCCAACACAAACATCAATCTGCGCAAAAGCATAGAATACAGGGAGTGAGACAGATTTATGTCCCAAATTCCAACACAAACATCAATCTGCACAAAAGCATAGAATACGGGGAGTGAGCTGTTTTGAGCTCAGTTCAACACAACTGATTCTGGAGCTTCCTTCACAATATGTTTTTTCACATTCCCAACAGGTAGCATCAGTTTACCATATAAGGTCAGCAATGACATGTGCAAGGATCAAAACAACAACAACAACAACAACAAAAAAAAACCTTGATTTCACTGTTACAGGCACTGAATTTGCAAAAATGCCCTGCAAAAATGGATCAACTTTACTTACCGGCAAAAAATTTGAAGAAACACCCAGGCATGCTGAAAAAACTCTCACTTTTTACTGTTACAGGCAAAGAGTTTTCAGAAACAGCCAATCTGGATCAGTTCATTCCTCACACAGTCTGGACCAATTCACTTCCAGTACAGTCTGGGCCACTTCACACCCAGTAGAGTCTGAACTGGACCAGTTAGCTGGTTCTGATCTATACCAGTCCACATCTGACCCTGATTGGCCAGTTTTATAACCCTACTTTCCAGCCAGTTCTGATCCAGTTCTAGTGCAGTCCAGGTCTGACCCTCAGCGGGTTCCAGTTCCAATACCACTTTTACACCTAGGAGCACAGAATTTGCAGAAACACCCAGACAACCAAAGAAACCCACGTTTCACTTTTACCAGTACAGAATTTAAACAGCAGACACTTCATAATAAAAACAAAATAGAAAGTCAGTTTCCACAGCCAGGAATCAAATTTCAGTCCAATTTGAGATCACAAATCACAAGCAATATTTACAGCAGAGACCAGCATCCAGCACGCCCTGAGGACCTAGGGCACACTATTATCTTCACATTCCAATCTGCATTCTTTCTCCAAAATGCCAAGGGCAGGAGACTTTGCTTGGAATTACTGCAACAGCCTGAATGGGAAGAAAGTAAAATTCAATTTTTGTGGCAAGGATATAAATGGAAAAATCTGCCAGTTGAAATGTCGTACTGCACAACTGACTGGCCAAAATGTCAGACCTTGCCCAAACATACCGTTTTCTGTGCATTTAAATCTGCATTCTTCTAGAAAATGCCAAGGAGTAAGAGACTTTGCTGGAATACTGTGAAAGACTGAGATGGAAGAAGGCAAAATGAAATTTCTGTGGGAAGACACACCCTTAGACGTACAGCATCAAGAAAATCCAGTTATAGAAACCATTACTGAAGGAAATAACAAGAGGCCAAAGAGATGCCTGAAGTTGAAATACATTTAAAGGGACCTGAAGCAAAAGATGAATCTCTTACTCCTATGGCTGTGAGTCTCTTACTCTTAGGGCTGGTATTCATGGAAGTAGAACAAAAATTACCAGACCTATAGGATCTACTTCTGCTCCAACTCCCCTCAACCTACCATTGGTGGCAGTAATGTGCATGTTTTTTTTTACACATTGTACTAAAACTGAAGCCCAGCCTAACATGTGTGGCATGGCTAGAGTTAAAACATGCATGAGGAGACTAGAAAAGTCATCGTAAATTTTTGGAAAACATTCATCCATTCCTTTCAATGTTGTGAAATATCCCATTTCTTATAATGATATGTTAAATGAGACTGTTCAAAATGTGACAAAATTTCTTCAGTCATCCTAGATCTTGGCAAAAACTAGATGCACTATAACGTCAGGCATTACCTTAATGGCATGATGTTTCCTCGAATCTGTTGACCAATCCAACAAGGTAAAAAGTGTCAAGCTATTTTGTGAGTCGTTTGAGTCAGTTGTCATAGAAGTGGGACAAGAAAACCTTGTGCAACTATGACTGACAATGAAGCAAGCTCTGTCAGAACAGAAGAGTAACTTAAGATGGGAGGATAGACTTCTTGCCAACCCAGCCATGCAATAGAGTATAAACTTTCATAACATACAAAGAAGCAAACTATGCATCGGAACAGAAGAGTATCAGCTATGGGAGGATAGAATTCTTGTCAGGCCAACAATGCTCCATAATCTGCAAATGTATGTTAAGGCCCAGCAGCTAACCGAGATGTCAGATATTCCAGTATAGAAAGACGACTCCAGCAGGCACTTAAGATGGAAAACAAACAGGCAACTATATCTACCTCCTAATGTGATACAAATAATATCAGCTCCTTCTGCCAGCAATGTAAGGACTAGTACACTACAGCAAACCATCCAGACAGTACAATCCGGGGGAAATAAAGAGGGTGCTATACCATGAAGTTAGGATATCCTCAGGATTAATACTACAATTATATTTGGGAAAAGGATTCCTTGCAAAAGGTAAATGCCATCTTCTAGCTACCCATCAAAAACTTTTGACAGGCAAAATCTAAAGAAATCCGAGACCCCTGGATCCTCCATATGAACATGTGAATCTGAAAATGAAGCATCCAAGCATCTTTTGTTTTACTTCAAATTAACAAAGGAGATGTGGGCTACTATTGTGGGGGAGACCAGCATTCCCAGACCCTCAGACATTTGGGTCAGTACTAGGATTCGTTATTCAGGACTTCGCATTCCCTCTACTTGGGTTCTATGGAACAAAAACCCATTATTTCCAGAATCTTAAACCTACTTCCCAGATTCATATTTTAGAAGCTCTGGTTAATCAGAACAACCTAATCTTCAAGGAAAAGAAATCCAACCCTCCAATACTGCTAAACCAAGCAAAAGCTCTTCTGAGAGAAAGTTAGCTCTCCAACTACAAAGGCAGAAGACAGGCTTGAGACCTATAGCAGAAAGAAATTCACTAGCTTAAGACCTTGCAGTTATGGGAATAGCTCCATAATCTGCAGCCACCCAAAGTCCTGCTCCAAAATCTTTCTAACCAGTTAGATCTCCCTGAGAGAAATATGGAAAGATGGATCAGATAGATTCATCCTATTTTTTGATGGAGAGTTCGAACAAAATACATGACAAGCATGACCATAAAATCTAGACCCACAAGGCCATAAAATCTGTAAATTTTCTTGGGGAGTAAGGTGAACCAGAAAGTCTGGCAGAAGCAACAGCAGCCTTCCAGGAACTTCTTCTCCCTAAAACTAAAGCTTGGGACTGGTTATCTTTATCCAGGACTCACTAACAATTGTCTCACCAGTTCATGGCCAACCCATAGCCTCCAGTGTTTGGGTTAAGTGGCTCTGCACGAAGAGTCAGATGCTGCTTCACTCCATTGAAAGGTTTACTGCAGGTAAAGGGGGAATTCAACTGAAATGAAATTATAGCCTTTATGAATCTGTACACGAGACAATGTTATGAGAACCGGAATGGTTATCAAACCAGCTGGCCACAAAACAACCCCCTAAAAACAAGCAAATTCTTTGTTAATAACAGCATTACCATTAAAAAGCTAAGTTGGGTGCACACTGCAAACTTAACCCTTTTCTAAAGCTTTCCAATTTATTTCTTTTAACCACACCAAAAGGCTTGATAACAAGCCAACAAATTACCTACCAAATGCCTCCCCTTCGATCATTTTCTTGGCAAGTTATGTGTTCAAAAAATTCCAAAGAATGGTGAGACCTCTCCCTTCCAGACCCCTATATGAAACTAATCATAGAAGATTTCACACCCCTTCATACTAACCAGTATTTTAAAACTCCGACTCCGACTCGGTATCGACTCGGCCAGTTTGATTTCAATGACTCGGTCATTGTAAAAAATACATTGAATATTTATTTTTTTATAATAAAAAAACATAATTTTAAAGATTTTCATTCATGTTTCCAAACACACAGCTTTAGAATATAGATAGAAGACAACATATGATCGAAGTAATCTCATGAATATCCATTATATCAAAATGGCACCTAGTGCATTGTCCAATACATACATGATGATGATATAGAGATCAAAACAAAAGCACATAACCAAGGAGGCTAGAAATGGCCTCTACAACAAAAGTAAATTGTGAAACATCACTAGTCACCACTGATCAGTACTACTGGCTACTGCTAGAGGAGCCAACATCATCTGGCTCAACCTCTGAACCAGAGTCAAACAAGGAAGCCCATGGCTCCTCCTCATCATCATCTCCAACTGCAACTGTAGAAGTGATAGCACTAGCAGGTGGTGCAGTTGGTGGCTGCTGAGATAGACAAGATGTGCACTTCCGTCGTGGCTGAGCAGAGGAAGCACCTACAATTGGAGGACTTGGGGCTGGCCCTGAGGATGGTACAAGTGGATCTGCATTTAACTAAGCATTATGTTCGAGTGATGCCATTGTCTGTAAATCCAAAACAAGTTCCTCATCAAAATCAAACTTTGTTGGATAACTCTCCACTACCCCAATCTGATGTTGGATCAATATCTTCCAACATAATGGGATCTGAATCAGGCCTTTTGTTCAACAATTGGTTACGTCTGAGCCGCAGGTTGTATTGGACATAAACTAGATCATTTAACCGTTTTTTATCCAAACGGTTTCTCTTCTTCGTGTGAATCCTCTCAAAGACAGACCAATTGTGCTCACACCCAGTAGCACTGCAAGTTTGACTCAAAATACGAATTGCAAACTTCTGCAATTGAGGACAATAAGCCTCCACCATTGTGCTGCAAAAAACAAAGGAGTGTAATCACTGTAATGAGTTAGCTCAACAAAATTACAAATTATAACCAACTTTCAAATTATAAACAATTTAACAAAATAAGTATTAAGAATCTGAAAAGTGAAATTTGTGTTTACCAGGCTCATCTGCTTCCCTTGCAATCTACGCTAGGTTCTTCCCAAAGGTACCCATGGCTTTGTTAAAGATTGTGACCTGTCAGTGTATCTCTAACTGATCACACTCCAATGGGATCATGCAATCAATGCAGTCAATCAATCCATCTCTACCGCGCCCC